>JAAGWO010000083.1:0-29641 GCA_013266205.1 Fusarium decemcellulare
CAACGGCATCCTGGGCAGCAAAGTCAGAGTCAGGAGCGTTCAAGAGATTGAGCGCCTCGAGCGAGGCGTAGCAAGCCATATGGGCTGGCTTCCGATCAAAGGCGTCTTTGACGTCAATGGAAACTCCCAGATCCAGGAAGAACTTGACCACGTCCTTGTCGCCCACCAAGGAGGCTGAAACGATGGGGTATCCAAAGAGCCCAGCTGTAGCATTGGGTTTCGCCCGTTTCTCCACAAGAAGCTCTAGTATCTCCAACTTGCTGCCGCCAAGAGCGTTAGAGGCTCGAATAGTCGCTGAGATCAAGGGTGTCCCAGATACGCCACTGCAAGCATAGTTGACGTTGACGCCGTGCTCAATCAGCAGTCGAACCATCTCCAGTGACCCTACCTTGCATGCTTGATGCAGTATCTGAGCTCTCGTCTTTTTCGGCTGTTTGTTGAGCTCTGAGAGAACCTCCTCCTTGGTCAGCAGCCACTTGAAGACTTTTTCGTTCTGGGCCAGAACCGCAGCCTGCACCACCGTCTCCCCAAAATTGTTCACTAGGTCCAGCCGTACACCGGCATTGGCCACGAGCTGCATGGATTCCACCGGTGTCTCTGGGGTGATTTTGTGGAGAGCTGAGTCCCCGTTCTCATTCCATATCCTCAGGTTTGGCCTAAACTCGAGAATCTTGCGTACCATGTCGACGCTTGGCCCTTTCATGGCGACGAAAAGGAGCGCTTCGCCGCCTCTGTAGAATGAGTCGACATTTGCACCACCCTCGAGCATCGCGGCGACGGCTTCAAGGTGTCCTGCCTTGACCGCTTCTGCCAAGACAAAACGGGTGCGATTCTCTCCCAGATAGAAATTAACCTTGGACTTGTTGAGAATGAACTTGATCGTTTCCGCCCGGCCATTGTAAATGGCCGCATCCAATGGGCTCCAGCGATTCTCGCCCAACCTCTTCATGTCTGCGCCCAACTCGACAAGAAGCTCAAATGTCTCAGGGAGCTTGACGGCCAGAATCAAGGGCGTCCTATTTCGCGAATCAGAGACATTAATGTCGGCCCCTGCCTCTGCAAGTTTCCGCACCATACTGGTGAGCCCATTCTTTGCTGCGACGCCGATGGCCCAATCGTTGTCTTCATCGTAAACGTTGGGGTTGGCCCCCTTTTCAAGGAGGTATTCGGCCTGATCGACGTTTCCCCGGTCGAGGGCTACTTGCACTACAGCAGGTTAGTTAACATGGCACACGACATGTGGGAACATTGAGAACCTACGTGGTGTGCGCTGCCATCCTTCC
Source organism: Fusarium decemcellulare (assembly GCA_013266205.1). Classification (NCBI taxonomy): domain Eukaryota; kingdom Fungi; phylum Ascomycota; class Sordariomycetes; order Hypocreales; family Nectriaceae; genus Fusarium; species Fusarium decemcellulare. Next base: position 1,284 of record JAAGWO010000083.1, read on the forward strand.
TTTGATCCCTCCTTCTTTTCGATATCGGCTCCCTTCTCAATGAGTAGCTTCGTGATATCCAACCTATTCTCAAAGACGGACCTTATAAGTGGAGAATGAATTCCGTGGGGCGTCAAGTTCGGATCGGCTCCGTTCTCAAGCAAGGCTCGACACATCTTGATACTCTTCCGCTTCACCGCCAGCCACAACGCCGTCTCGTTCTCGTCGTTAGGGGTGTTGGGGTCAAACCCGTAGCGCAAGAGGATCTTGAGAGTCTTTAGCCTCTCGTAATCAGCGGCCAGGCATAAGGGATAATGTAACGGTTTGTATCCCCCATACTCTCGGTAGCCTCTATGCTGAAGGATGGCCGCCATGGCCGCATAACGTCCTTCTTCGGCCGCCACATGTAGTGGCATGAAGCACATGACATCTCTGGAGTCGAGCCTAGTCGCATCTATAGTAGATCCGAGCTCCAGCAGAGTCTTCACGGTAGCGCCGGAGCCAAAGAAGACTGCATCGAAGAGTGGGGTATCGTGATTTGCTTCTATTGCGTTTAAGCTCGCGCCAGCGTCGACGAGGCACTTGATGGAGCTGAGTTGAGAATGAGATGCTGCCCTGTGAAGAGGAGTCTTGTCGTTCAAATGGGTGCCTTTGGGAGGATTTGGGTCTGCTCCAAGAGCGAGAAGCTGGACGATGACGTCGTCCAGCCCATAAGTGGCGGCTTTTAGGAGTGGTATCCCGAGCCAGTCGAAGGAATCTTGAGGCTTCTCTGATTCAACATCTTCATCTTGGCTCTTTTGGTCGCTGTCATCATTCGCTTTGTTCTCGAACACGGAACTTTGCGAACCACGATCATCTCCCGTCTCCTTGTTCGTGGGCTCTTGCTTAGCAGAGTCCCGCACGGGAATGAGATATGGCGGCTTGGGGATACTGCCAACCAGTTCTCTAAATACGTCAGGATTCCCACAAACGCTCGCCGCTTTCACAGCCTCGTGCAAATATTCATCATCAAAGTCTAACGCAGACGGATATGCCTCGATGATGAGCCGCAGGACGGCAGGATGACCTGCCCTCGCAGCTTCAACCAAAGCTTGGCTTCCGGTCTTTTTGTCAACTTCAAATATCACCAGGAACTTGACAACGTCGTCGAGACCGAAGTGGGCTGCCACGGGGAGAGGTTTTGTGTGGTAAAGGGGTTTCAGAAAAGGGGTTGGCAGGGCATTGTATGCCTCAACCCAGCGCTCGAGAAAGCGACCTTCCTTGAAGAGGCCCTCTGCGACGTCTTCCGTGGTGGTAGAGCGTCGGTAATGATGGGCCCAAAACTCGATGGCGTAGGGAAACTGTTCTACCCACACTGCTGGGTCCTCTTCCTCATCGTCGCACAGATAAGCGAGGGAGGTCTCGGCGACGAGGGTGTGCCGTTCGACCTCAGAACTTTGTCGATACCATGTCTCATCCTTTTGGTTGAGCAGCCAGTCTCGCATACCAGGGTGTCCGAATCGAATCTCGCCATGAGCCACCACAAGCAATCCACCAAAGCACTTGAGGATATCCGCAACGCGAGTATATTCACCCCCTGACCTGCCACTCTCTTCTCTGACAGGTGATAGATCATCTGAGATCCAGTTGAACTCAATTACTCGCAGAGGCCTCAGCGCGGTGAGCACCCAGGAGAGCAGTATACGGGCCCAAGCTTCGCGATCATCTGGCATTCCAGCTAGAATAGTCGCAAAGACTTGTCCAGGTGTCAAAGGCCCGTCTGAAAGAAGTGCAGTAGATTCGGGACTGGACTTGACCCAATCGACAATCAAATGGCATAGGTCTTGATCATGCTTCCGCTCTGCCTGGACGCATTGGTGATGGCCACCTAAAGTCAACTGCGGATACTCTTGAACCAGCATCGAGATCTCGTCTTCAGCGTTGCACGCCCGAGGCTGGGAAGGTTCGTATTCGATGGAACTGACAATGTCTGGAAGGAATCGAGACAGAGAATTGGTGATCATCTCATCACGCTCGGTCCCACGCGTAGTAACAATGAGCACCCTAAGGCCGCTCTCAACCTTTTCGACATATTTGCAGAGCATGTCGAGAAACCCAATAGCTGAATCGTTACATTGGTCGAAGCAGCCGAGCACATGAATGCTATCACACCAATCTAGATGCACATAAGTAGAGATTCAACACTTTGCGATTGATTACTTACTGTCTTGCATCCTGACATACTGATAGTGAGAGAAGAGTCTGCCAGGTGTCATGTCTCTGTAGTGATCAATATCCTTGACAACGGCCTCGACGTCATCTTCCTTATTCTTCAGCCAGTCAAAGAACAGCCTGGCGAAAAAGGTTTGAAGCATCGCCTGGATGTTGTTGAAGCGGACATCATGCTCATCGAACTTAAAGTATAGCATCGGTTGGAACGTTGTCTTGGCAGACTGAAGGAAAATTCGAGCCCTCTCGGATACCCAGGCCGAAATGCTTCGGCTAGGACATCTTAAGTGAATGATCCGATCTTCAGAAGAAGAAGCCAAACCATCGAGTTCCGGGAAGCTCTCGACTTGCTCGTTTCTCATCAAAGGGTAAATGGGCGATGCTTGATCGAGTAGCTGGCGCAACATAGGGCCCAGATGGTCAGGCAAATTGCCTCCTACGTCTTTGTTTAACCGCTGATCTGGATATTGGCGCCATACATACCAAGCCAATCATCATTCGAGAATCCGTATAATGGGTGTACCTCATCCTGGAGCTGCAGCGACAGTCGGCCATTCTCCAAGTCTCGCTTTAGCTGCCGCTCGAGAGGAATGTCCATACAGGCCATCCATGGATCGAGAACAAAGCCCTGGGGCAACTGTTAGCGATCTTTTCGTCCCAGAATAACCCAATGTCGCACGAACTTTCTGAGCTGGGTCCGTGTAAGTGGACACTACATTGACCAAGTTGGCCTGTGTCAGCAGCCGGGTGTGAATAAACGCATCATTCAACTCGATGGTTGCATCAGTGAGACTCTGGACAACCCTAGTCATGTCGCCTTTGTAGGGACGGTTGGGCAGCTGAATCAGAAGCCGCGAAATGCTCTCCTCCAAGAAGCCCCTCGTCTCGTACCGATGAGGGTACCCGAAGAACACCTATAGAGTTAATGGACCATTCGACAGATATACTGCTAGAATACCTACAAGAGTGCGAGTGCAGTGCAAAATATCGGCATATTTGCTTTCGTGGCGCGTGGCGACATCCATGGCCGGGATCAAATCAGCACTATCCACCTGGGAGTACGTTTGGTGAGCCTTACCGCCTTCACTATGAGTCCTCCCAGGTCGTGAGACAAGATCCAAATCGGCCTTTTCTTGTCCTGTGTGATTCTTTGTCAGTACAAGATATACAGCACGTGGAGTAGACGCACCCTCACTTCTGGTCCCCGGAGCTCGACGAGGGCATCCAACAACGCTTCAGCCTCCTTGTAGATACCACGGGTACCACGCATAGCCCCCACGTCATACCCGTACAGTAAAACTCTTGCAGAGTGTGGAGGCATTCTGTCGAATTCGCCATGGAGCCACGTCTCGTAGGGTGAGCATCCGGGGTATTTAGCCCATGCCTGTCTACTCCGGCTTTGCAATCCGTGGATGGCGACCACACTGCGCGATCAACGTATTAGTGGATTTGAAGCTGCAGCGTCGAATTCCTGATACTTACTCGTAGCTCAAGTCGTCGGACGCTTCATCGTTTGGAATCTCTTCCAGCCCAAGGCGGTGGTCGTCGTCCACGGCCTGATTTGTTTCCCCCATGGCTGCGGCGTCGGGCAAAGGCAGGTTATTGAAAGGACTGCCCAAAGCACGAAATGCCGAGTGTGAGTATCAAGTTCAAAGCCGCTTGGGAACGCAGCTTGATATAACTTATAAGATGGAGGTTGGTGTTACGGTGTACAGGCAGGTTGCAGGGAGCAGTGAGGGGCCATCGCATGCCCCCCCATGTCTATGGCAGCCGATCATGTCGGGAAAGAACTTTGGTCTCGCTTGGCCGGCACTTGTCAGCCGCAACATCAGAGGCGAAAGACATCAGATTAAAAAGTCCCAAGCCACCTCAGGACTAATATCGATAATATCTTATCCTCACCCAACTCATAGGGCTGCGTCTAGCACCCCTGCAATGTTAGTTACGGCACATACTTAGCATCACATGTGAACCACCACACCACACCAAACCTACGTCACTCTAATTGGCGTAGAAGGACTCAACCCCAGATTTTGGCAACTCTAAGGAATACTCCGCCACTATTCCTCTTCAGTCACAAGACCCGGTGAGCAGTCTAACTTCTCTATCTCTCCATGAGCAATTTTCCCTCACTCATGATGCTGCTCTCTCAACACCGCCCAACATGACGCGCGACATCTGGGCCATTCCCCTCCAGCTCACAAACTTCAACATCGTCGTCGCCCTCCTCGGCGGCTTCGTCTCCCTCTTTGGCCTAGTTTCTTATCTTTTAAAGGAAAACTACTACCTCTCTGAAGCGCGCATGTGGAACCCCCAACTATGCCGTCTTGGCGTTTTTGCTGATTTGTGTGCTGCATAGTCATTGCGCTCTTGGCAGGCGTTGCATTCGGACCCAACGGCGCAAACTTCATTCGTCCATCTGATTATGCGCAGTGCAATAATCCCGGCGTATCAGAAATAGACTGTCATGATGGTCTCAACGCCATCACGCTCAACTTTTCGAGGCTGGTGCTCGGTGTGCAGCTCGTCCTCGCGGGCGTCCAGCTCCCGAGCAAATACCTCCTCAAAGAATGGAAATCCATTTTCCTCCTCGTCGGCCCTGGAATGACATGCATGTGGTTAGCCACCAGCGTGCTCGTCTGGGGTCTCGCAGGCCAGCCAAGCTTCCTCCATGCCCTCGCCGTCGGCGCATGCGTCACGCCCACCGATCCCGTCCTGTCCGCCGTCATAGTCAAGGGCAAGTTCGCCGACCACAACATCCCCAAAGACTTGCAGAACCTCATCGTCGCCGAATCGGGCACTAACGATGGCTTGGGCTATCCCTTTCTCTTTTTTGCATTGTACCTCATTAAGTACGTCGGCTCGGGCGCTACATCCGGCGGAGGCGGTGATGCCATGGGCCTCTGGTTCGGCTTCACCTGGGGATACACCATCATCCTCAGCGTAGTGTACGGCGCTGTTGTGGGATGGGTCGGCAAAGAGCTGCTCCACTGGGCCGAGGAGCATAACTACGTCGACCGCGAGAGCTTTCTCGTCTTTGCCATCTCCCTTGCCCTCTTCGTCCTCGGCACCTGTGGCTTGATCGGCACAGACGACGTCCTCGCCTGCTTCATAGCCGGCAACACCTTTACCTGGGACGACTGGTTCCGCCTCGAGACCATGGATGATTCCCTGCAGCCCACCATCGACATGCTCCTCAACGTCACCATCTTCTTGTGGTACGGCGCAGTCATTCCTTGGGAGCTCTTCCATGAGAACGCGGTCATCTCTACCTGGCGCCTCGTCGTCCTTGGAATCCTAGTCCTGCTTTTGAGAAGGCTGCCCTGGGTGTTTGCCATGCACAAATGGATTCCCCAGATTGAAGAGGCAAAGCAGGCCGTCTTTGTTGGCTTCTTTGGGCCCATCGGTGTGTCGGCCATCTTCTACTTGTTCATCAGCCTCGAGTTTATTGAAGAGTATCTGAGCGACGAGGATGGTGCTCCTCGCAGCGACGTGAAGAACTTGGGCGAGATGATTCGCATCGTCGTCTGGTTCCTTGCTGTCTGCAGCATTGTAAGTAACAGCCCTGTAACAATATGCACTCTATTAACGCAGCGTAGGTGGTTCATGGACTAAGCATCCCGGTCGGCAAGCTGGGGTACCTCGCACCAAGGACACTCAGCCGTGTGGTCAGCGAGAGCCTGAGCGAGGATTTGCACGCCGTAGAACGGAGGAGAAGGATCCCGCTCATCGGGAGGTACATCGCTGGCCTCAGCAAGAACAACAACACCAATCCCAGACCTACCGGGCCCATCGTCATCACAGGATCCCGACCTCTCCGGACAGGGACAGTATTGGGTCATGTTGATGAATCGGGATCCAGCACTCCCCAGCGACGAGAGCGCGAGATTCGATTTCCCGACGAGGTTGCATAATTAAGGGCCTGCAAATGATCACATTCCTACTCTTGAGCATCTAGATGACCCAGATATAGCACAGTCAAGCGCACAGCATAGTTCAGCCAAGTTTTCATGAATAAGGGTATTTTAATAACCGAGTCTAGCGTTACTCGGAGTAAAGTCTAATGGTTACTTCGTAACTCGTCAACATGCAAGGTAATCTCTATAGCGACAGTCATGGTGCTCATCACGCAGAAGCACAACCCGTTTCCCCCAATTCCGACATCCCATTAATTCCACCAAGTAATTACGCCCCCCAAGACTTAGGCAAGCAGCATGGCAACACCGACAACAGCGCCAGCAACGCCGAAAGGTGCCAGCGCACCAGCAGCGTTGGTCTCATCGGGGTTGGAAGAATCGTTGGTGGCGGTAGCATCATCGCTGTTGTCGTCGCTGTTGCTACGGTCAGTAGCCGTGGCCTGGCTGTCGGTGCCTCGGGCGGCAGTACCGCCGGCGATAGTAGTCGTCAGCTGGTTGGAAGCCGTGGGCCGAGTAGCGTCGACGGTGATGCTCTGGACGATGGCTGAGGCAGCAGATGCGACATAGCTGGTGGAGGAGAAGCCGCAGGTGTAGAGGATGTCATCAATTTCTGAACGGTTGTGTTAGCAAGCTGTATCAAGGAATGTGGCATGGTTAACTCACCCTCCATGTCATCACGGCGGTCATCGTCATCATCATCGTCGTCGTTATCGGTCTGGCGGTTCTGGCGGATGCAGTCGGCGCAGAGAGCAGCAACGCGACCAACGTCAAAAGAGTCGTTGGTGCAGACACACTGAGCCTCAAGACGGTCCTCGGTGCGATCCTGGTCACCTCGGAGATCGGTGTCGCAGGCCCGTGTCAGATCAACGATGGGATCGCAGATGGTGTCGCAAGCCCGGGGGATGTCATCGCGGTCAAGGCTGACATCGGCGCGAGCAAGGAGGAAGAGGGGGGCAAGAGCGATGGCGATGGTGTTGGTGTACATTTTGGCGGTGTTGAGTGTGGGATGTTGTAAGGAGTAGAGTGGACTGTGTCAAGTGATGGAATGAGACGTGATGAGCTGTGTCGTTGATGATGTTGGTGATGATGATGAGATGAAGTAGAAGCGAAAAACTCCGGGCGTCCAAGAAGCTTTATACACGAGAGAAATGAGGGAAGCTGCAAGCAATCTCCATGCTTCCTTCCCTGCATACATCGAAACCGGACCCTCGCTGGGGCCATGGCATGTCATGGCAATAGCAGCCCGACGACGATCGTTCAACAGCCGAAACGGAAGCCACACCTAAATTGCGCCTGCCTCAGCTTTCTTGGCATCCCCAGCCTGTCTGTCACTCATTCCCTCTGTGTCGAGCCCAAGCCACGGCACTTCGTAATGTGGCCATGATGCGATGGAGATTGCCAAGAGCCGAGTCGTCCAATGCGAGTGAGTCTCTTTCATCATGCTGGAGACATTTTCCTCTACGACCTCTCAAAAGGCCCTCTGCATTGACTCCCGATCCCTCCGTCATAACTGGCTCCACCGCAGGGAACAAGGGGCATCACTGCGTCGAAGCTGTCACTCGTCAATGAGGGTTGCTTTAGACTTTTAGCTGCCAAGACCACACTCCGCCTCGCCCCAAGGCCCCCCCGCGGCTTGGCGAGCGTCATGATGGTGATGCTCTTTTTTTATTTCCTGCTAGGGGTTGGGAAGCTTGGTCTCCACTGCGAGAAACTTTGCCGTCTTTTCCATGAAATGCAAATCTCTCTTTTAGAAACGCCAGGGGAAAATCAAGGGGGTAGAGTTTGATGAATTGGTCGAGATGTTTGTTGAGCGTTGTCAGTACGTCTAAGATGAAGATGGGCCATAGGCTACGAGCTAGACAGGGCCACCGCAAATAACCTTAAGCATAGGCGGGATGATTCCGAAACCCGAAAGCACGCACGCGGGAACAATCAGCCTTGAACGCCAAGCTCGATTCAATGCCCTCATCTCCAGAGCCCTATACAGAGCATACGTAAGCGTCTGTCACGCCCAGAGATGGAGACCACTCAAACTCTACCAGAAGGATTCTTTCTTCCACGGGACTCTTCTATTCGTCGATCAATGGTGATCGCTGGCTGTGGCTGACGAGGCCGCGCAACCCACTCCACCCCCCACGGTCGTCTTCTCATTCCCGAGTCAGTCCGGGGGAGAGAACAAGGTTCGGTTTATTCCATTATGCTTGTTTTTAGCTGGGCGGTCAAGGATGCCTTATTGTTTCAATGCACCTTGATGTCTCTGTCTGGCAATTGCTCGCGTGAGCAATTGCCCAACTTGGGAGGAGGCACTTGTTTCAGATTTTGGACCAGTCTGTGCTCGAGGATTACCCACGCGCGATTAATGAAGCCTCTCGGAGCCGTCTTTTCTCTCCGAGCTGCAGCCAAGGCGCTGTTTTACAGCGAGAAAAGGCTGGTGATAGACAGAGCCTCGCTAGCCACGCGTTTCATCTCTCTTGCTTCTATATTTGGAGGTTAATATGTTCTACAACACCCAACCATCGTGATGATCTCTCTTCTTTGAGATTGAGTGCTCGTGCGCGAGGCAGCGAAGATGGTTCACCGACGCAAGACCTTTTGCCAGCTCATCACCCCGTTGGGTATGCGGCATTAGAATGTACTACAGCAGAAGGGAGGCCGCGTAAGGTCGGACGAAGGAGAATCCTTGGCGCAAAAAGTTGAGGATCCTTTGTTGCGCCCATCGTGATGCTAGCCAGAGAATCATTCACGATGACCTAAGCCTGACGAGTTTATGTGCTTCCTCTCGTGCAACATCACAATGGAGCAGTTCAGATAGCTTATGGTAGTACGTAATCGAGTTGGCGGTAACTGTAGCACTCGAATCTAATCGGAACCCGTCTTCAAATCCTTCTCCATCTCAACAAAGTACAGGTCCTCGGCCACAGCCCGCCCATTGATCTTGTCAGCCGGAAACGGCGTCAGCTCGCCCGTCTTCCGGAACCCGCACCGGAGGTACCAAGCGATGAGCTCCTTGCGCACTGAGAGTGCATCCAGGCCGATCTTATCCACCCCCCAGACCCGCTGACAGTAGTCCTCGGCGTATCCGAGGACCTGCCGCCCGATGCCCGCGCGGTGCCGGCCCTGGTCCACGGCGAGCATGAAGAAGCGCGCGACGTCCGGACCGCGCTTGGCAACGCCGATGGTGGCCATAATGCCGCCGCTGCTGTCGGTCGCGACCAGAAATGCGCTGTCGGGCTTGGTGATTCCGGGCATTATCTCATCGACTTCGAGGCGAAAGTTGGCGGCGAGGTCTGCATCGCCGACCCAGTCTTTTCTGCTGTCTTCGGCGCGAAAGGCCGATTGGATCAGTTGTTGGAGTTGAGGCGCATCATCTGGGGTTGCAGTGCGGAACTCGAGGTTGCTGTTGGCCATTGTGGGTGGCTGTGCGAAAACAAAGAATAGATAGGTTGGTGTGCAGTAGTGATTGTCACAGACCGATTTCAACGGTCAAGTTTATACACATTTAAATATGGCTTAAAGTGGGATATCGCCTGATGGTTTCCAGACTTGCGAAATTTATAATGGGAAGGGCGTTGATAGCATGAGTGACAGGAACTTTTGTATTATTCCTTCTCCAATCTCCTTCTCGTTTCATCTAGGCGTCAATGAGAAACCCCATCAAGAAGGGCGCGCGAAAGTATTTCGGTTGACTGTCGCCTGACTGTGATCAAGTGTTCGGTCTTCGCCCCGCTCGGTTTCGGCCTTCGGTCTTGGGCAACGTGAGACGCTGCGATCCAGGCTATCTTTATCACCATGGACAAAGAACTTAAAACTCCAGTACCATTATCGTGGCACGCATTTCATCAGACTGTTAATGCACACGCACGTAATACGAAGGGCGTTGATAGCATGAGTGATAGGAACTTTTATCTTATTCCTTCGTCCAGCACGTAATTTAGCCAACATGTTGCTGGTGCGCTCGCCTTCTCATTTCATCTAGGCGTCAAGTAGAAAACCCTTCAAGGGCGCGCGAAAGCATTTCGGTTGACTTTATGTAAAGAGCAGATTAACCTAAATGTTTTCTCTTTTCCACTCTATGCGCCTTTTCACCGCAATCTCAACCCCCAAAGGGCAGACTGACCTAGACAATATTTCCTTTACATTATTATGGATGGCTGTAGATGGATGTACATGACAAAAAGCTATTTATTTACAGCTGCAGCTTAACTCCTCAGACGCCTACCAGCCCATGTCCTTGTCGTCATCTGCACAGGAGAGAGGTTACCGGATTTGCTTTGCACGGTGGTGGGTCTTCACTGCAATTTTAACTCACCCTAAGCCCTCGATTGTGCACCAAGTCGCTATCTGCGCCAAAGACATGACTCCATCTAATTCTTTAAATTCTTGTCTAATATTCCCAACCAATCTAATCTTTATTGAGCCCTTGCGGGAGGATTACCAGTGAGGAAAGTGGAGGTTATTGGGAACGATGGGTGCGCACATCATTCAGGGGCAAGAGCAAACGCCTCCTACTGTTAACATTTGCAAGAGGGATGTCTCGGTTCGGAAGACTAAGGTTCTTTTTCTCGCCAAGGACAAAGGGCTCGAAACCCCAATACCATTATCGTGGCGTGCATTTCGTCAAACTTCTGATGCACGTGCACATAATACGAAGGCGACAAGAGCATGTCAGGAAACCTTTCAGTGCCGCTGCGTGGTCGTACACTCTAAGCAGAGGTCTCACAGCCTGGTTCTGCTCACCTATGATTACCTAGGCTAAAGAGAATACGGAGTTGGATCAAGAATTGTCCTCTTTGTTTGCACAGTCACAGCTGCAAGAATTCGGCATCTATTGTCAGACCATACATGGGTTGTCGTAGAGAAAAGCCCTTTGATTTCTTGTGTTGGCGAAGAGATTCAACCCGGGCAGCAGCGGTTGTGCAGCCCGCACCGTTGCCCGTCCCTGTAAAATGGCGATTCCGTCACAAAAGCAGCCCGTGGAGCGGGTATTACCCCTCTCGTAACGCACGCCATCTCAGCCTTATGGAACTCCTTTTCACTGCAAAGTTAACCCGCCACGACGCTTCCATATCCACCATCGGTAGCAGCTGTGCGTACTTCTCACAACCCTGGACACAGCATTGGCAACCCACCTCAACTCCAGAAGATTGAATCGTGATTGCTATATGAAATTGACATCGTAACAATCCCAATCCTCATGCCACAGCCTCATCCTTCATCTCAATTCCCCAGTATTCTATCCCCCCAAAGGCGATACGCCGCGCCGCTGAGCTACAGTCTTACCCTGTATCACCGCAGATCTCAACCCCTCACAACGCGACGTTGCACGGGAACCTTCCCGGGCACGTTGAACAGAGAATTAGACCGGCACTCCGGCGCCGAAAGCCATCGGCAAGCACATGCAGGACCAACAATCGCATAAGGATCCCATTGACTTTCCTAGCTTGGCTGGTCGAAATGCGCTTACAGCGGGGACCCCGTCTCACGGCATTGGAATGCACTGTCATCTTTGCGGTCGGCGTCGAGCGCAGCATGCCACCGTATCCAGCCAGATAGACGCCCCTGTTTTTCTAGCGTAGTGTCACCTGCAGGTCACCACACTGTACACGACACCTCATCACGCTATATAAATCCTCAACACCTCAATCCCATTCGCCTCTTTTCCTTCTTCTTCAACAACCTTTGTCGGACTGACCGCAACTCGTCCGCTTTCCTCCCTTTCCCTCTCTTAGCCTAACCGGCCTCTCTGCACACGTAGGGGAGGCCGCGCCCCCCTTAACTTGAATCAATGGCAGCAGCGTGCTCATCCGCCGCAAGCTGCGTCCGACAGGCCATGTCCTTCTGGCAACCCCAGCAATGCGCTGGCGCCGCCTAGTCTCTATAGTACTGGGGACCTGTGTTTTCTCGATGGGACCGCCGCTCTGGACCTGCTCCCCGGGCAGTACGGCTTCGACTTTGGACTGGACACTGAGGCAATCTACCAGGGGCTGGACGCTGGGATCGATTGGAACTTGGACGACAACGGGGTTGGGCTGTTTGATGTCAACGATATGACTGTCGATGTTGGAGCGCACGCGACGGCACTTGGGATTGGGGATGACTTCCTCTCCCAAGAGTCTACTCTCCTAAACATCGAGGCCTCTGTCGAACAGCCAATCCATCAAAAGCAACAACTGCCGCCACCAACTACTCTCCCGCCACCTACAATCACCACCAGCAAATCCCCCTCCATCCCTGGAACTTCCACCTTTTCCCTGCACCCCTCTCCCGCCGCATCTTCCTCCTCAACATCCTCATCCTCCCGCAAGCGCAAGTCCTCCCCCGAGGACGAGTCGCCCGACGTCGCTCTCAAGCGCCAGCGCAACACCCTCGCCGCCCGGAAATATCGCCAAAAGCGCCTCGACCGCATCTCCGAGCTGGAGAATGCCCTCGAGGCCATGACGGGCCAGAGAGACGACCTGAGACTGCAACTTGCGAGGAGGGAGGCTGAGGTGGATGCTCTGCGGGAGATGCTTGGGAAGAAGTGAATGGAAGTGTCTACTCGAAATCAGTTTCTGTGCATCCTCACGGAACGGGCTTGGGATTGTTTCCCCCCTCTTGAAAACATGGAACACTATTACTATAGTTATCTAGCGACGTCGGAGTATTGGTGTGGTTTCCTGAAGCATGTGTCTGCGGATCAGCTTGCTTAACACCATTTCCTAGTTTAATGATACGAAATTTCTTCCATGATGATGAACCGCTCTGGTGATGAAGCGATGTATGTGTGTTATCGCAGGCGTGCCTTAAGACGACGTCGTTCTCGTTCTGTTTGTTGTCGGTTTATGCAGCTCCTGGGTTGATGTCGGGTTCCATCTTGCCTTCGTGGACATGGGTCGGGGTGACTCAATCCAGAGGTGACTCAATGGATGGCTTGCATACTTCGTTGCCTGGATATCACGAGTATAAAATCTCTGTCGTTTCCCCCTGTTGATGTCATCTAATTGCTCCGACCAAGGCTACGCTTGCACTTATACATTTTTTGTCGTCATGTCTTTCCCCTCAAATCAATCACGCGACAGCATTCGTAATTTCGACTCAACACTCATCATACTTGTTCTCTCTGATCAATAGTGATTCACTCTGACAACTTGTGATGCCCTCTCCTCCGTTGGTGCTCCTTCACGATGCCCAGTGCATCGTGAGCTGAAGCACACTGTCCATGCCCTGCATGGACCAGCGGGAAGTGGGTCTTGGCGTCCAAGTGGGAAAGTTTATCGCTGAGATCAGAATGAGCCAGAATGACTCATTTTTTCCTAATGCAGAAAGTGGTAGAGGGCACAACGACATGCGAACATGATGTGTCGGTTTCGAGTATAACGGAACCTGTTTCCCCGGGCGCCTTATCTCGTCTATCAGTTCTCTTGATACGAAAACTGCTGCAGTCATCTTGCTCGCTCCACGTGACAAGACTTCCTGCTGTCAATTCCCGAGTCATGAGCCAGCCAACATCTACGACACAACCTCCGACAAGCGATTCATGTCCGGAGATGCTGCAACTTACCAACCACGACGATTCTACTGATCTACAGCACCTGATTGAAGACGCGCTCACCGACTCAAAGACAATAAGACAATAGCCTGAAGCTCTGCATCACGTCGGCCGGGTAATTGACCCTCGTGGGAGCTCATCTGCAGAGCCTTGCCGACGTAAACGCAACTCGATCCTTCTCACGCCCCGGGGCATGCTCAAGAATTCAACAAACCTCGCGGAGCCGGGCCGTGAGCGATAGCCTACCGAGACAACAAAGAATAGGCAAGACAGGCGAGACATGCAAAGTCCAGGCCTCTGTAGACGAGTGCCACCTTGTCGCACCGATGCCTCCAATATCTGCTCAACATCCCGCGTTTTCCGGGCCAAGGCCCCAATGCCTTCAAACCATCATCGCCTCTTCCGTGTTCCTTCTTTAAGCGACTCTTGTGACCTGGAGTGTGTGGAAATGATTCGGCCGGATGTGCTTCCTCTATTTTGGTACAACCCTCCTGCAGGCTATCCGACTCTCCCAGCATCTTGTCTGAAGGTTGGACTCGGTCACCAGGGAATTAGTCGTAACCTCAGCGGGCCCTGATCTTCCGTGCCCATAAAGTAGAGCATCCATATTATTTCCCATCCCCATCATAGAGTAATGGCAAGCCTCCGACTGGCGTGTCCGCACGTCTCCAAATAATGAGGAGCATCTAGAAAACAGGATGACAGGGCACAGACCGCCTTTGTTCTTCGAATCGTGGGCTAGAATATTCAAGACGCCACATTTCGTCATCTTCGCTGACATACGCTCTGCTACTGGCCCCGGCAATGTTAGTTGATGGCTGGGAGAGACACAACTGCACCCTTCTCCAACATCAACGCGGAGACCACCAGCATTCTCCAAATGTCACTTTCCCATAGACGCAGAGTATCCTCCAAAGCGGGCTCCAAAGCGGGCATTCTCCACTGGGAGACGCGGCTCGTCACGCGTCCCGCTGCTCGTTTCTCCCCCGGGCTCTTGATTCACCTCACCTCGCCGGCCCGTCCCTTGCGCCCATTCGCTGCTTTCTCCCACACAAAGATACGAGACCTCACGCCCCCGAGGCTACAGCTTGCCTCGCGAGCTTGAAACCTGGTCCAAGACACACACCCACTAGGGTGTCACCTGCACTGTCACCCGCCAGTAATCGAAACCCAACCTAAGCATTCCATTGGTGGTGCGCGGTCTGAGGCTTGGCTCGGGGGCTCTGCAATCCTTTGTTGGACCTAATAAGTAAGTGAGGCTCTGAGCGAAAAGCTAGCTGACCAAAAAGGAGTGTTTGGCTGGTGTTGCTGTACGCCTAGAGGACCCCGTGAGACGCTCTAGAACACCTAGTGCTCATGGCCATGGACCAAGTCTCTCCTAATGCCATAAGAATGGTGTCATGGCCGTCGTGGAACTCTGACCTCATCCCGCAAAGGGTCCTCGCATGATGCAGACGCGATGCAGACGCCAAAGATCAGATGGTAGACAAGAGGCAGGGTCGTCGCGATCTCGGCTCCTTCGGACGGACCCTGGCTGCTCGATGCCGACAGGAAGACGATACGGCCGAGAGAACGGACATGGGTTCTTCTTCAGGGAGCAAGACATAGCGGCCGTTGAGGGATCGTCGTCAGGGTCTCTGCAGCAAGGATAGGGGGCTGGACCCCGAGACCCTTGACCAGGATGGAGGGCTCAACATGCCATCGCGCCGGAGGTTTCTCGCCGGATGCTGTACCCAGACTTCTGAGACAGAATTACCAGGGGCGACTTCAAGCTTGGTTATTCCACTGAGACGCGTCAAAGGGGGCAAATACATCGCGGAGCCGTCGCGATGGTGTGGGTAAAGACTGATGACTCCGCCGGAAACCCGGTCGGATGATGTGGGGCAGGGATCATGAGGTTCCTCGAGATGCTACTATGTTGCCCGGGTCAAGGAATAAGTCGATCTCCCCAAATCTGAGGGTGTGGTGGCCAGTCTCGAGGCATGTCGATTGAGTGGTGCTTGGGGCGATCGAGGCGTGCACGAGGGCGGGTGGTTCGCAAGAAGTGGGTGTCGGGCTGCTTAGCGTACCACTTGCCGAGCGCTTAATCCGGATGCCCAAGACTTGCAGAGCTGCCCAGATTTGACGTCTCGTGGTGGTGTTTGGCGGTGACTCAGGTATGAGTGGAAGTGGAAGAAACATCAGAAACATTGTGAACCCAGGTTGGTGGAGAGAGGGGGGGCGGGTAGCACATTAGACAGGGCAGCAACATGTGAGAAAGGCTGTAGAATCTGGGGACGCCAGGCAAGCCACTGCAGACCAATGCTTGCCTCGATGCACAGCAGCCAATAGCCTTGCCCAAGGCTGTGGGAAACTGTGTGTGCCAACAGGGGCCCAAGGCTGGACGATAACCAGCTCACGTCCAACTACCGGCGACGCTCAGTCGAGTGTCGGACATCAGGAATTCTGCGGCAGTGGGCGACAACACGGGGGCGCAATAATCGGGGTGGCTGGGAGACACAGTCGATATCCAAGAAGGTCCAGGCAGGTAAAGGAAGGGTGTGGTGGAGTTGCGGGAAGGGCGAATCAAGGATGGCGGCTTTGATGAGGTCGGGAGTGATGGTGGTGGTGTTGGTGATCACCCGCCTGAGACACCCAAGGCTGATGGCTGATTTAAGAGCACCTCGCCGTTTCGTGGCGTCTGAAGGGGCCAGAGAGTTCGACAAGCGAGCGAGAGCTGTTGGTCCTTTGGTTTGTTTAGCAGGCTGTCTGAAGCTGTGCTGCTTGACAGTGACTTGTCGTCCCTTTCCCCTTTGTGGGCAACTCGAGAGATCGGTTAAGGATGGATGAAAGCGAACATGACTGGTCAAGTCGCACCGTCGAGTCTGCAGGGCCGAAACTCTGAACCCGCAGAGAGGTTGTCCCCGTGCACCAACAGAGCTGCGAACGCCTGCGAACGCGAGCATTTCCCAAGGGACAAGTAGCTGAGACTTTGCAGGCCAAGAGCTGAGTAGACAGGGTTGCCCGGGGCAATGTGAAGCCGCGAGACAGCAAGGCTGCCCACGATTGGTCTAGTTGCACGACGGATGCAACCAAGGGGGACGGCATTGGGCTGAGATCGATACCTCGTTTGGCATTGCGGAGACTTTCCGTATGCTGCTACCTGAGCACTCCATGGCGAGTCAAGGCCGGCGGCCGGCCGGATGAGCAGCGGCGGAGACGGCGGCATCGCGGGATGCCTTGGGCGGAGAGTGGAGATGAGCAAGGCTCGGGATGGCACGAAACGAGCCGGAGGGAGGCGCTGGCGGGAAGCGATCAGGCGTGGGCCATGGGGGACGAGCAGGGGAGGAGGTGTGGATGGAGGGGGCCGCAGATATGACGAAACGACGGAGGCCATGGGCCAAGTCATGTGGTAAAGGTCGTGATGATGGACGACGCTTCTAAAGCCCCCTAACATCCGGCTTCACCCGGACGCTGACAGAAGACAGATCATGCCCACACGCAGCATCGCTTAGATATTGGCTGCAACGGGTATCCCGTCTTGGTGTGTACGTGTGCGCGCGCGCGCGTTGTATCGTGAGTAAAGTCCTATTCCTAGGACGGGCATGGATATGGCGATGCAGTTTTGTTGTAGTTGAAGTTGCCTGCCCACGCCCGCCGCGGGGCTATTTCTGGATGCATGGATCCACTGAGGACGCTCGGGCCTCCTACTCGTGAGGGGTAATGGCTGGCCCCCTGTAAATGCACTGGCCGTGGGCATCTGTTAGGGGACAGCGGCCACTAAGGGCGCTGGAAGCAGGCACTGATCTGCTGGCTGTCAGTGATTGAGTTCCACTAGATCAGCCCCCCAACCCATCCATGCACTTCCCGAAGTGTCCTGCACACTGCAGCAAATACCTACATGCAGAAAGAACGGGATGCACCCGTGTAACTCAATCGTTCCAACGACGTCCATGTTTATCTCTGGAACGAGTGGAATTCCGCCTGTCCCACGTCGATGCGACTGTTTTTGAAATGCACGGCTAGCGAGTACAGGGGTTGAAGCCAGGAATGCATGCAGAATGGCGTCAGTTGGCCGCCAGTGACGGGCTGGGGTGACACCAGCAGCTGCAAACATGGGGATAAAGACCAGGGAGCCAAAGCCGGATCACAGTAACCGGAGCTTGGTGTTTCAGCACGGAGATGTCAGTCAGGCCGGAGCTGTACGGATCTGGCCTTGTGAGAGAGGTGGTTGTGATACAAGACCAGCCTGACAAAGTCATTTACGAGGACTAAGTCGCCGAGATGGGATTCTACTGCAGCAAAAAAGTTTCAACAACCAAGGCATGGGTCGCCATGGGAGCATCTTAAAAAAACGACGACGCGAGACCGATGAGTGGTGCATCGCCACGGCAAGCTGCGCAAGCGCAACGCGTTGCACTCCAAATCGAGGCGGCCCTGTCTAGTCTGGGCTGAGCAGCGACGACTACTGATCAACCATTGGAGAGGCCCCGGTCAGCTTGTACGACATTCTGCGGATGCACGCGGAGGCGCACATGGGCAGATGGACGAGGGTCTAATCGGCCGAGTTGGGGATAGGCGCGAACTGCCTTGATTGTCAAGGCGGTAGTGAGCGGTTGGTGGGCTTTAGAGAGACGCATGTAAGACAGACAGGGATGTGCTCCTTGGGGTCTTACAAGCTGAGACGAGCCAGCGTGGGCTCGAGACCATCTGATGCTATTCCGTGGACGAATTGATGATGCATCGATATCTGAATAGGGAGGCCACGGCGTTCTGGATCACCGACGTGACTGGGATTGATAAGATGGAGTTGAGGAAACACGGCATATGACGAAGATCTTCTAGCGTCATAATTGCGCAATACGAGAGGCAATGCAAGATTGTCAGTTCGGATCCCTGATAGCCGGCTGTTGGTGTTTGTAAAGGGGCCCGGTGTGGTGTAGATGGGCGTCAAGCCGGACCTGGCGCGGGTGGCGATGATCGTCCAGGACCCTGGACAGGACGCGAGCGGGATCGCTTTTCCTCTGCTTCTTGATATTTTCCCTACCAGGAATAGCACGCGTGTTGAATGCGTCAAATGAGTCCGCAGCACCGGCATCTGGCTCGAGGTGGATGGACGGCATCCCCGCCGCCCAGATTCCAAAGATGCGGATGGGCGGGCGACTCTGGCTGGATCATGGCGCGGAGTCCAACGCCATCCGGTCCCGAGAGAGTTAGAGCTTCACCGTCCAGCTGGAATAGAACGGGACGTCCCCTGAAGACTGGAATGGTGGCACGGCTGTGGGAGGCTTCTCGCATGTAAGTGGATGGCGTCGACGACGGGAGACACTGGGACCGGCTGAGATGAGATCCATGAGCGGTCCGTTGAAAAAGAAAGCCCTCCCAGAAACGCAATGCAACCCCCAGGGACGGCAGAGTGCATTCAAGCAAGCCGACCAGCACTCAGGGTTGCGTGTGTGACCTCGATATGGCCTGATCCCTCCATGGCTTGACATTCTCATGGCTCTTTTGGGACGAAGCCACAGTGAATAGGAGACCACTCAGGAGAAGATGCGAGAAGGCGGAACAAATAACCTAGAAGTTTAATTTTATGGCTTGCCCGTTTGATGTACAGCACGTCGAGCTCTGGGTCTGTAATTGTAAATCCAGATCATTTTCTGCATTTTGTTTACATGCCCATCTGCAAGCGAGGCGTGAATTGTATCAACCAACAGGCAGAAAGACGTCCAGACCAGGGCCTCTAAAGTCCTGGACCCTGCGCTTCGTATCTGGAGGCTTGCACTTAGCCAACTGCCAAGATCATGAAGAGACATACCCGAGAGACAAGAGGGCTGTGAGGTTTCAAAACTCCAGCCGGATGCCTACCTACCTCGCTCCCAGAGTCAACACCACCATCACCATCGTCAACCCACCGGCCACCACCCTCAGCTTCGAGACTCTACACCCTACCAGCCAACCATCGTGGCCCGGCAGGCACACGAGGAGTGTTTCTCTTGGACCCATCACTACCTAGTCACGTTCGCTATTTGAAAGTTGAGTTCTCTGCCTACCTGGCCACTGTTGTGTCTAGGAGGTCTCCGGGTCCGCCTAGTGGCTCTGTAAGCAAGGTGGAATAAAAAGGCGTCTTTCGCCCGCCATATCAGACAGAGCTTTTCTATTTCCCCCCTTGTATATGTGATGGCATTTTCGTCGTTCGCTCTTGGACCTTTTTCTTACCTCCGGCGCCTTTATCAATGTCGGTCGAGCTCGGTCGCGTGCCAGACTTGACTCCCACCCTTTCGAGGCTCAACTGCAACATCGTGCTCTCACCTCATCCCTCTTATACCTGGAGTAGCATCCCGAGGTATCCGCAACGCGGGTTGCTTATTGATCGCTTTCAACTGGCCCTCTTTCCTGCTTCGTACCCAGTCGCCTGGGACCTTATTTCTCATATAAGCCGCCCAGACGCTTGCGGATATACGGGGTCTGTCTGTTCACTTGCAGTAGAGGCTTACAAGCGGCGGTGGATTGCCCGTTTCGAGGGCATAATCCCACTGACACGCCCTGAAAGCCCCTAAAGCGGTCGCTGTCCCCCCACACGGAACTCCGTCAGAGCGGTTCGGTCGTTCTGGCTTACAAGGGCTGGCTGAGAGTGCCCATTTCCAGCTGACTGCCGTTGGATGCAAGCAGCTGCTGGTACCGAAAATCTCGTCTCTGTCTGTCATAGTAGACCTACCTCTACCCATTTGGAAAGTACGGGGTACTTTTATTTCAGGTTTGCCCATTTCGTACCTGCCCGCCTACCAGGTTCGTCGCTTCGTCAGGTGCCTGCCCGTGGAGCGCTTTCCCGGATTGAAGAAGACCACGCCTCTCGTTTTCTTTCTCCTCATCAACACCAAAACTTTTTCAGCTCCATCATCAACATCGTTATCTTTCTCCCTGGCCATCGCCCTTGACGGGAATACTTTCGGCGATATCGCGCCTCAGCTCCTCCGGCAGTGGACTCATTCGTCGCGCGCCGCCGGTTGCACTACACGGAACACGGCAAGGACCCCGAGGTACAAGCCGTTCGCATACTATAGCCGCGTGCGACTAAGTCACTCCTGGCTACTGTACCCTCCACTTCCGTCGCTCGCTCTGGTCCCCCTCTGAACCAGGCCCCTAGGCCCAAGAACGACGAGCGCCCGCCCCCACCATCTACCCCATCGTCCATCAAACCACGCCCACCTCGGCCGCCCTCGTCCGCTTCCACCCACTACGGCCCTCTTTTGCCGCCCGCTCCGCCGCTGGGCCTCACTGCAACCTTCAGCCTCTCCTCCCCGGCTTCTACTCTTCTGCTTCCTTTTCCTCCTCCAGTCTCCCTCCTCCTCCACCACTCAGGCTCGGCCCCTCTACTCCCTTGCGAATCCCTTCGCTCCTCTCCTCTACCATGCCTGAATATCGCCACGCTCGGAGCAGCAGCCTTAACGTAGCCAACGGCTCCCAGGCGAATGCCATGGCATCTGCTCCCCGCTTCGATGGGCCCCGAAGCCCTCCGAGTATGTTGCACACGACCCCCCGCGATCGTCCAATGTTGCCTCGACTGACACAAGATTCGTGATAGACACGTCCCACGTTCCGTGCAAGTTCTTTCGTCAGGGCGCTTGTCAGGCAGGCAATGCCTGTCCCTTTAGCCATGATCTGAGCACTGCCGCCGAGAACGTCTGCAAATACTTTGCAAAGGTGCGTGCGCCATATGATTCTCGCCAATTCCGCCCACCCGCCAACCATCAACCTCGTTCAACCCGTCGCATCGCCCCGTCAAGAATTGAGAGTAATACTAACAATTACCTTTGTCGCGCAGGGAAACTGCAAGTTTGGCCCCAAATGTGCCAACATCCACGTCCTCCCCGACGGCCGACGCATCAACTACGGCAAGAATGGCGTCACGATAGGTGCCGCGCCCGTCCTCCCAGGTCGTTCCAACCCCACCTCTTCGAGCAACAACCAGTCCTCCACCAGCGCTCTCACAACCTCGCTCTACCGCGCCGACGGTCCTTCCTTCACGTCGGCTTACCCTTACGACGAACAAGAGCAGCCCACCTTGGGCCGCCAGCCCAGCCTTGAGAACGGCCTTCCCACCATCGATATGTCCTACACCGGATCCAACTACGGCTCTCCCCGAGACGAAGATTCTTTGCGCTTCGGCTTTGGACTCTCCCCTGTTAACAACAAGGGCCTGTCTGTCATGGACGCTCCGCTCCCTGCCTCTTTCGATTCAAATGGCATCTCTAACGCCGCCCGATTTCCTGCCGCGCCCTGGCCCTCCTCGGTTCCGTCTCAGTTTGGCATTGAATCTCCCACTCCGTCGCTCAGTAACGCCAAGGACTCTCGCACTTCTGAAACTCTCAAGCTCCTCCACACATCCGCTTTTGGCTCTTCCGAACACCTCCTTGCACCCCTGGACAGGAGCCCGCCCAGTTCTCAACAGGCTAATGGCGAGGAGTACTTTGGCAGGCGAGCCATGCACTCTTCCCGCTTCGCCAAGCCCCGAATGCTCAGCTCCAGCATGCCTAAGACGTCTGTGGATCGAGATTGGGAACCTGGCTTTGCTTTCGGCGACGACGATGACAACCTCCCCGAGAATTACGTACCCGAAAACCTGCAGGACCTCTTGACCCCTGTTGAAAAAGCCCGGCGAGGCTCGATGCGAGCCGATGGTGATGCAGACGGGCTCAGCAAGTACGGCAGCCCAATTGGAACTAGTCCCAGCCGATGGGGACCCATGTTCCAGCGACAGAAGGAAGAGGAGGAAGCCTCTCGGTCCCTCCGAGGCGCTTCGGCGTTCGGTCATGTGGGTAGCCCGCTACGGAATTCCGTGCTAGCTCAAGAGATGGGTGGTACCAACGGCTTCAACCGTCCGTCATCGCTGCGATCTACTAGCGAGTCCATGTCGATGCTCTCGCAGCAGCTCCAGCGCAGCCATCTGGATGACGCTCAAGGTAACTCTAGCCCTCATCTTCATCCCTCGACTGCCCGAACTGGCAACGCCATCAGCCCTATCAGCCCCATTGGCAAGGAACGAATCATGGAACGCCATGTCTCGAGCGGCAGCATCAGCTCGTCCATGAACGGACGATTCACCACGCCCATCAACGAAGACGACGAGATGTTCCATATGGAGGGCATGGAGGAGGACGGCGAGTCCTCCAGCAGGGCTCCTAAGAGGGCATCAGCAGGCCTGATGGGTGTCTGGGGCAGCTATGCCGGTGTCGTCGCCGGCAAGTCCTCGACCAACGGCACCAAGGGAGCCAGAGAGTCGGTTCCCGTCAACGGCCGATAAAGGACCTAGCAAGGGAATATATGTCCCTGACTCGGATCACCAATCCGACGTAATGAGCCAAGCGTGGGGCTGGCAATCAATAGACGAAGTGAAGAGCGAGGTGATGAGTTGACGAGTCATGATCTGGGTGGACAGCACCACCATCGCTACGACGCCCATTGCATTCCGTTGGACGCCGAGCAAGCCACTTTGCATAGCCTGCCGGACGACATTTGAATTGCAGCATCTGACACTTGGGAAAGAGAAAAATAACGAGGTTGCATAGCAAATCTGTGGCCAGGGCTCAAAAAGGATATAGGATACACGGCCAGGAGTTTTCTTTTTTTTATTCACCTTTCTTGATAACCATCATCATCAAATCTACGGGGGACGGACGGTTCATCTGATTTTATTTGTCTTTTTGCCAGATACAGGCTTGACAAGGGATTGGATCTCCGGACAGGCAGACCGATGGGTTGCCTTTGTGGGTCTTGAGTTGAATGTCCGTGATCATTCACTTGGATCTCACGAATGCTTGCATGGCGTCTGTCCGTCTCTGGACAATCTCAGCTGCATCTGGACCTGGTGTTTGGGGAAGGGTTTCGGATTTACAAAAACGTCTTCAAACGGGAGGGGTCTGAGACCCCGTCAGATTTACTCGGGGGCAAGCATGTAAGAAAAATCTAGTTTTATGTACAGGGCGGGCAATTGAGAAGAGCGTACTTGCTGGGCCTGTCTAGGCACCGGACTAGAACAAGATCTTTTGAGTGACTGGCAACTATCGATGATGACACAACAAGGATGGACCTTGTTCAGACTATCACGCGGATACTTGGGTGACCATCGAGTCTAGGAAGTCAACCTACAGCTTTTGTCGGCCCGGCAGTTCACAGGCGCCAATGTAGAGCAATTGGGTGTTTCTATAAACTAGTACAAGGTAAAGCCACAGGAGTAGAGATCCAATCATTTACCCAGCAGCCCTGGACACGCACGCTCGAGTATCACAACGCAAAGTAGCTCAACTCTAGGTGCTCATCCCAAACCCTCCACTTCACGAGGGACGTGCTAATATCGCATCTCGTGAAAAAGAGGATCAAGAGGGGGAACGCAACACACGATGATTTTACAAACGAGGAAAAAGAGAGAGCCAAGAAACTGACCACTCTTTCCCGCCAAGTCTTTTATTCGTATGTCTCTCTCTCTTGTGGCCTCCTATATCTCCCGTCTTCTTCCGCAGCCGTTTGTAAAAACAAGGTAACCTTCTCATGTGCGCCGACATTAAAAACATGGGTTCCCCCTCCCCGTGTTTTCGGCGCCTCAGAGGGGGTCGGGTCTTTGAGATCCTTGCATATCAAGGATCGCGGGGTGTGTCATGGAGTAATTGTACAAGTGGGGAGGGGGGTTTTGTGGAGGAGGAGACGTTTAGTTGGCATCGGGCTGGTTGAGGATGTACTCGACGGCCTGGTTGACTGGAGGGGGAGTTAGTATATATGCGTTGAGAGGCTGGCAGAGTTAAAGCGTACCGGAGTGGATAGAGTCGGCATCCTTGTCGGGGATCTCGATGCTGAACTCCTCCTCGATGGCCATGACGACCTCGACGGTGTCGAGAGAGTCGAGGCCGAGGTCGTTGGCGAAGTGGGCAGCGGGCTTGATGTTGGTGACATCGTTGACCTATTACCGAGTTGTTAGCTGCCATGTCTGATATTGAGATATGAGGTTCGGAGGTGAGCTCCGGAGTTCGGCATCAGAGGTTGAAAATGGCATTGATCCCGGGTTTGACACTATATCAATGTCGCAACCTTTATCAAGCCGTTCCCCTCCACGCACAGCCGAATTGGCTTCCCCTCCCGGCATTCCCTCAACCCGGCAAACCCGAACCAGCCGACTCACCTTGTCAAAGCCCTGCAGCAAGCTCATGATGCGGCCCTCGACCTCCTCCTTGTTGAGCGCACCACCAGCGCTGTAGAACCGCACACCCTGGAAGCTCTGAATCTTGGGAACGGCAGCGACGGCGACGCGGGGGGCGGCGACAGCGAATCTTTGCATGGCGGCGGGTCGAGCGGCGATGCGGGTGGCCTGGGCGGCAGATCGGAGAACAGCTGTGCGGAACATTTTGGACTGCGGTTGTGTGTGTTGAAGAGAGAGAGGGGCTTCAATTGGAGGGGGGCGGGCGGAACGTTTGGTGATGGTGGTTTCGAAGGTGGTGATGATAAATTTCTCGTTGCTGTACGGAGAGTCGGGAAGCTAGCTGGGATTGGACGAGGTCACGTGGATTGAGTTTCTTGGCCGACGGTTTTTGAATAACGTCAGCGATGGCGGGGGTTTCATTGGCTGAGGTGGCCCGAGGATAATCGAGATGCATGCCGGGATTGAGGGTTTAGCTTGACAATCCGATGATAAGGGCATGAATTGTAACCAAAACCCAGTTACAGCTAAGATCCGTTACTAAAGAGTCGAGTTCAATTTTTCTTGTATTTATTTGAGTTGGTTTGAGGGTTCAATTGTAGTTGTTCGGCGTCAAGCCTCGCGGTTTAGCCGAGTCAGCACAATGGACCTTTTCCTCATTGGTCCCGCCGAGCGATAACGGCAAGGCCTCGGGGTGGATTCCGGGGAATACATGTTAAACAGATGGCTAGCTATTCAATTGATAGTCCGACGAGTTGAGAGGTATGCGTCCGCGGCTTAATTGTGTCAGCCAATTCTTAATTAAGTGTCTACAAATGCAGCCAATAACTACGATATTTCCCGCATGAAACAGAGTTCCAGAGACAAGGGAGACAGCTGTCAGAACATCTTGTTGAGGGCGGAAGTTACCCTAAAGTAGCACCTGAAACAAAGTAAATCGCAGAACCGATCTTAGAGTAACAGGAACCTAATGCACAATTACACATAATGATTCTTGTACGATATAGCCAGTCACGCAACTAGGTAACTACCTCTCACCATTCCTTCAATGCTCCCGCGTTTGCGTAGTTATCTCGCCCGTTGCAACACGCACACGTACGACGACGGATGATCAACCCCTCAAAGGGGATCAACAAATCCTTGCTATTTCCCCAGCCGTCCAATCATGACACCTCCGCACCTCGAAACCAAAAGTTCCCCGGGACTTTTTTCGATAGGGCCAACCGTTTATCTTGACCGGGCGGCTTTCACCTACCAGATCAAGTCATACCCGGCAAACGGGTGACCCGCTCTTCTCTTTTAGCTCACAAGCTTAATGCCTGCGTCTATTTCATCCCAGCCAGTGCATATCGAGACAGAGACATTCCTGGCGCAGGGGTTTTGGCTCTGATAGGAAGGAGATGCCCATCATGTCTTTCCACGGGTCGGCCTGTCGGGGCCTTGTGGCTGTGAAGCTCGAGTTCCCTGCTCCTTCCTTGTACAGCGGATCTCTCCTCTCATGCAGGCGATCCTCATATTCTAAGGCATCTACCTATAAGATGATTCAATCCTCCTCCCTCGTTCTCCTCTCTTCTCTCCTCACCTCCCTCTCCGTCCCTCATCCTTAATCATGAAGCTCAACGTCCTTACCCTTGCCGTCTCGGCCTCGGCCTGCCTGCTCCCCTCGGATCTGGTCCCGCGCAGCGAGCGTGGCGACAACCACTTCGCCCTCGAGGCCAGGCAGACCCGTCCGGAGCCAGACTTTCCCATTGGAAAGGGCGATCGCTTCAAGGGTGGCGCTGTCGCTCCCAAGGGCCTGTCTACCAGCGACCGCAACCTCAAGTCCATTCTGACGCCCACTGAGGTCTACTCGGGTGTCAAGGGCCTTGCCGCCGCCTTTAAGAATGACGTCAAGCTGCTCTATGCGCCGCACAAGACACACGAGGGCGTTCAGATTGTCGGCGCCAGCGTGGGCGGCAAAGATCCCAAGTTCTTCGTCATTAGCGGCGCCCATGCCCGAGAGCGTGGTGGACCAGACAACGTTCTGTACTTCCTCTCGGATCTCCTGTACGCCCGCAAGGCAAAGAAGGGCCTCAAGTACGGCAAGACGACCTACACGGCCGCCCAGGTCCGCAAGGTGCTCGATGCCGGCATTGTCGCGCTGCCTCTCATCAACCCCGACGGCGTTAAGTACGATCAGGCCACCAACCTGTGCTGGCGCAAGAACCGCAACCCCAAGAGCGCCAATGGCACCGATGACAGCATCGGTATCGACATCAACCGAAACTATGACTTCCTCTGGGACTACGAGAAGTACTTCAGCCCCCAGGCTGATCTCGGGTCCGTTTCGTCCAACGACCCCTCCAGCGAGGTCTTCCACGGCACGTCGCCCGTCTCGGAGCCCGAGACAAAGAACGTCGTGTGGACCATGGACAAGTACAAGGAGCTGAGCTGGTTCGTCGACTTGCACTCGTACGGAGGCAGCATCCTATATGCCTGGGGAGACGACAATGCCCAAACCACAAAGCCGCGCGAGACCTTTGTCAACCCTAAGTTCAATGGTCGCCGAGGTGTCACAGGCGACGATGAGCCCGCCGACGCCAAGTACAAGGAGTATATCCAGAGTAAGGATCTTTCTGCTGCAAAGTCGCTCGGCGAGCGCATGAAGAAGGTCATGGAGAATGCTGGCTCGACCCTGTATGAGGTGATGGAATCGGTTGGCCTGTACCCGACGGCCGGCGCAAGTACCGATTACGCCCTTGGCCGGTACTATGGCAAGAAGTGCGGCGCAAGCAAGCTGAACAGCTACACCATCGAGTTTGGCGAGTCGAGTGGATCAGCTGCGTGCCCCTTCTATCCCAGCAAGGAGCAGTACCACACCTGGATGAAGCAGGTTGCGTCGGGTCTGATGGAGGTTGCACTGAAGGCTGCCGATACCAAGACGGAGAGGAAGAAGTGCTACTAGGCGAATATGACTGTAAGAGGTATTGTTTGAAACATTGATTGCGATGAGGAATTGGCGTTGAAGACTGTTTGGGGTTGTGGTCGTCGCAAAGAGTTGCTAAGAAGACGTTCAAGTCAATAATAAGATCCGAACCTAAACACACGGTACTTACATATTCTCGTCAACTCATTGTCCGTTTCGCTGTGTCAGAAAGCACCCCATGTTTCGTTAGTAGCACACTGTCATAACCAACCAGAACCACATTGAGTGACAAAGGGGCATTTTCGGGAGATCTAGATTATATACAACACGTCTCCTCCTCCTCCACCGCCTGAAAGATTCGTCTCGATTCGATTCGACTCGCCACTCTTTCAGAAATGCTGCCGCCTTCACCACCAAAAAGCATGTTCCTACACGTTGGCATAAAACGACCTGTGGCAGCAATAAAAACACATGGCAAAATGCAATTGAAACAATATCTCCCCCGTCTTCCTTTTCGTGAATAGCTTGTTGTTTTTTTCTTTGGGTTTACCGGTACGGCGAGTCGGCGCGGATGGCGGCTGCGAGCTCGGGCTCCCACTTGTCTCCGTTGGAAAGGAGCTTCTCTGTGTGAATCGTTAGCCGACGGATCTTGGCAAA
>JAAGWO010000084.1:0-112622 GCA_013266205.1 Fusarium decemcellulare
AAAAGGGCTGCCTTCTTCCTCGGATCCTTGCCGTCAACTTCGACCTTACAATCACACTGATCCGGGTCGAGGTCGATGAGGAAAGGGATCTGAGGGGGGAAGGATGCCGGATAGGCACACACAGCGAGTGGAAAAATGAGGGGTGCCTTGGAAGGCGAACACGGGGACGTCAATGGTTGTAACTAGAGTAGTTCCGAAACTTGACCTCAACGGTGAGTGGCACATGTAGCTCATTTTGGTGCCAAAGTGGGCGGATTGTTCAGCCGAAAAAGGACCATCGATACAATTCGACATCCGTAATGATTCTTGGTTTTATCTTGGCGAGTCAGTCTGTCCCTCGAGTGGCCTGCCCGGCTAGGTTCTAGGCCGAGAAAGACAGACTTGCCAAACATGGATGAAGTGTTTGTGTGATGGCGACGATCATAACGTCCTAGAAAGCACACGACTGTCCTACCGATTGCCCTATACACAGAGTTCTATACCCCGGAACGCATAGTTTTGTTTTACAAATGGCAATCAACATCCCGACACTGGAGGAACCGCCATGCTACGAAACCACTATGTTGAGTCCGATTGCGGCATTGCCGATAGCCTTCAAGAAAACCGGTTTTCTGTGCTGTGTTGGCCAAGTTGATTCCTATTTTGTATACACTACCACAATGTTCTACTAATTCGTTCCTTTCGTATATCTAAGGTTAAAGAAGAAAAGAACACGATTGCCGGCCTCTATTTCAATGCTGAAAATAAGTCTAAATGAAATGATGCTAGAAACAAGCTTTGTAATATGAGAGCTGTTAACTTATGGGTCAGTAGTACCAGTTATTTGGAGTCTCCCCGAGACATGTTCCGACGCTAACACCGGTAAGGCCCCGGTTGTTTATAGCTTGGATAATGCTAGGTAGGATATCCTCGGCCGTAACCTGATAGACGTCCATCAGCTGGGCGATAGTGCCGCCAGCGTCTAAGCCCGCTTCAAAGTTGCTGACAGCTTGCGACGGGGTATCCTGATTGAGATCGTCTTGGGTGAGGATAGAGGGAGTGATGACCTTGTAAGCCAGATCCTTTAGCACTTTGAGGGCCTCATCGTCATAGACTGATAACCACGGTTGCATGTATGTGGGCTGGACGCCGGCGATGGCGATTGTAGCTTCCTCAAGTCGGACCATGTTATCCTGGATCTCGATGGGGGTGGCTGATTCAATGTCAAGAGGGACCCAGCTGGTATCGAGTTAGTTGAGATCGACGTCGCATTCACACGAAAACTTACCCGTACGACGCAAGCTGATGGCCACTACTGACGATTCGCTGTACAACGGCAGAGTAATCGTAGATTGAAGCCCAGTTATCTCCATTTACGAAGAATGTGCCCTTGTAGCCGGCAGCGTCCAGCAAGTCGAGGACGGTCGACGTATATGAATAAGGACCCGAATTGAACGTCAGTGCCACGACACCGGACTGGGTGCACGAGTCTATCACCACGCCGGGCTGGACTGTCCCTTTGGGTCTTCTAGTTTTCAGCGGGCTCTCGGGAGCCGTGGAGGTCGTTGTAGTTTCGGAGGTAGTTTGGTCGGCCGTTGTCGTTTCAGACGTACTTTCGGTGGTGCTGCTCTCGGACAACGTGGCAGAGGTGGTCTCGGAGACGCTGATAGTAGACAAAGATGTCTCGCTCGAGGTCTCGGTTGAGGATGTGGCTGTCGACTCGGTCTCGCTCGAATCCACCGCGGTAGAGGAAACTGTTGTCTCCGCTTTACTTGTGTCGCTCGATGAAACGCTAACAGAGAGGGTTTGAGTCTCGGTACTGGTGGTAGAGTGACTGGGATGGCAGGGCCCTGCGGCGACACCCGCTGCCAGAGCTGAAACCAGCACGGTGGTGAAGATCATGATGGTAGACTCTGACGACAAGAGAATGACGATTCCTGATCAAGAAAAGAGGAAGAATCACTGGCTGCGGGCAGCACCCTTTTAGTGTGACGAGCAGTGTGGAAATCCATGGCTTAATTTATCTCAAGGCTATTGCCTATCGGCTCTAGAATTGTCTTTTTTCTAAACTATTGATTCATCGTGCTCCTAATAGTCTTAGAGTATATCCACATCCTCGTTAAGCAGCGAATGAGCGTCGTATTTGGCCACGTCGTAAAATTTGATCTCTCAGCTGGGTGGATGGGGCCGGGCTTGACTAGCCAATCGTGGTAAAAGGATCCATAATTCCCCCCTTTCCTCTCGGCCGAGTAAACTATGCCAAACGGAGCATGAGACAACTTCAATTGCTACTATTCCCACTGCGGTCGGTTCAGAATGATTCAATGACCGTTCAATGCAGTGAGAGGGACCGCGTCCTGTTCTTCGAGAGTCAGTACATCAAGTAGCCCCTATCATTGGGTTAAGTACGTCAAGGTGAAGTCCAGGGTCGGTTCAAGGAAATTGCTGCTGCGGACTGGCTTCTGCTGCCATACTATCAGAATTCATATCTTGTTACCTGCAAGATAGGTCTGCCAGCTACCCTACCGGGGTATTTTGTGGCCAAGAAGAAGGTTAGATCGGATGAAGAATGAAGATTCACACAAACAGGACACGAGCATATAGAACAGGCTCTGTCATAAGAGAAAGGTCCCGCAAAGTCCGGTGCAATGCAGTATTGGGTCTGATAAGATGCTCCTGTTGTGTGAAAACCGTGTTCTTTCTCTCTTTGAGGCGCAGCTTTGATTCCTGTGTCGATGGCTTTTCTCACAGGCTAGATCATCTCTACGCCGTGATGCGCCTTTTCCTTTCTGGGGGCATCCTTTTCTGCCTTCTGGAGCCCTGTCTCGACCAATTTCTCCGTTTTTTCTCTCCTCTTATTCGTGTTTGGCTCGATGGCGTTCTCCGGGGTGGTAACGTTACCATGCGACACTCGCGCTTCCTGTAATTGACTTGACAGTGTCGTCTCGTAGGCTTCAACGACGGTAGCATCTTTGCTCGAGTCTTTGAGGCCATCGTATGCCCAACTCTTGAGCCTTTCAGGAAAGCTGCTCCGCCCTGAATACGTGGCAGGGGGTCATCCTGACGTGGAGTTGGAGGCGGCTGGCGGCTGGAGGCGGACGAGGTAGACAAGGTTGGTCGGCTTAGATGCAGTTAAGAGCTGAGATTTTCGTGAATGCGCTTAATGATGGAGCGAAAATGGTGTCTAGAAGCCAAGAATCGCACTAGCCCACGAGGTTGCCGGAGGCAAGTTTCCAGCTGCTGCGAAGCCGACAGCCTCGTTGCCAAGACCACTGTGATCACACTGCCCCCGCCACCATGCATGTTACATGTTCTATTTTGCCCGCTGTGCAAGGCTACCCTTCTAAGCGAGCTGAAAATGCCTGACCTGCTGTAAAAGTGCAACCAATAGTCACAGGAAACAAGCTTGCTTGGCCAACCGTTTCCCATCGGCTAAGAGCGCCACAACTACGCAGTTAGACCACAGCAGCAGAAAGACCAATATGAATGTGCTATTCATCACAAATATTTGATCATGTGTGGTAACCGGATGGCAAAGATGCCTCAATCAGCCTTTGAGGCGAACTTGCCAAGCCTGGAGGTTATTAACCGATTCCGGGAATGTCAGGTATATATTGGCAAGGTAAGCCAGCCAGCATCCAGTCCTCATCCTAAACCCCAGACTAATCAACTTACCTCCTCTCAATCCATCATGGCCTCGCAAGACTTTTCTCGTTATCGCAGAAATGTTCGATACGCATCTTTCATGCTTCTACTGGTAACTGCGATAGCCCTGGTTGTAGTCAGTCTTCAGTACTCGATGACCGGCGACAGCTCTTCTCTCGTTGAAGTGATCTTTGTACGTAGTCCAACTAAGGTTTGCTTAAAAGCTCAGTGACTCACTTATGTTTTTAGGGGGCCATCCTCTACCCTTACCCAATCTTCGTCCTCTTCCAGATCCATGGCTTTCACGAGCACTCACAGCAACCACCTATGCATACATTGATGGTTTTGTTCGACGCGATACTCACAACAGCAAGGTGGGCAGCACTCAATACCGGCGATGAACGACCATTCTAGGGCGTCTTTTGAGCTGATGGTTACAAATAGTGGCGCATTCGCAATTGTCAATGGAGTCCAAGGCTATGTCCAAAGTAATCCTACAAACGGACTTCCTAACTATGCAGCTGTGGCCATATCCTTATTCTCAATGACTAGGCCTGTCTACACTCCTCTCGTTGTGTTTCTCTGTCTCACTGTTCACTAGCGCCATTGATATGTTCCTTGGGGTGATGCTGAAAAAACTCAACAAGTCCCATAAAGCAGGACCTCTGGGCGGCAACGCGCTCCACAATGCAAGTGGGGCGTAATGACGATTAAATCCAGTACATTCTAGTTCAAGGGAATCAGAAAAGAAAATTTCTGGAATGAGGTCCGAGGCTGGCTGGAGGGTGTTTTTTGTTGGAGCATTTGCTGAAGGTTACCCTAAACATACGAAACTGGTCACGTGGCATAGTCATCATCTCCCATAGGTTTGCCGCGATCAAAAATGAATCCAGAACTTTTATTCCCGCCTCATTTCCGAATCTCTCTACCATTCGCTCATGCGAAAGTGCTTGTTTATCATTCGTTCATCTATCATTCGTTCATCACTACCCAGTACCCCAAGTTAAGCTCAAGTCTAACTCCAAATGCCCGCTGCCTCATCAAAACGCGTCGATAGCGACGTCCTTCTTTCTATCAGGCCGGAACACCTGGCCAACATCATCAGTCGAGAGAAGAACCATGAGTATCGCAAATACCGACTGAAAGATGGTGTTGTTCGGCTGTGGCTTTACGAAACTGCCGGAGGCGGAGGACGCGCATCCATCACGTAAGTTTGCCAATCGTTTATGTTGTTTCATAATATTTCTACTAACCTCAAAAAGACATATCGCCCGTATTCCTTCATCTGTTCGCCATGAACCTGGTTCTGTCCCTATCGAACCACCTGGTATTGGCAATATCGAGTTCAATGCCGGCCTCAAAGAGTCCAACTACGCATACCCCATTCTGGAGCTTTACGAGTTGGTCAGTCCGATCACGCTAAGCGAGATGAAAACTCGCTGGGGAATGGGCGGTGCACCAATGGGGTGGCGTTACCTGGAGGCAACCATGTGGGAGGACAGATGGGGAGAGGATGATATGAGAGATGACAAGGTGAAGAGACTGTTTTGAGGGCTGCAATTATATGACGTGATATGCCAACGCCGGGGTATTAAATCAGAGAATAGGCGGCAGAGCTGACATTAATAGATGTTATCGGGGGCAATAAATGGTCACAGCAAGCATCAAAGCAGGTGATTGCACGAGATGAGAGAGGGTCACGGTACTGGGACTATTCAATTAAACGTCAAGAGATAGCTAAGTTTAGGCGTTGGGGTCGAAATATGGCCTCTCTGCCTGCGGCGTGATGCGCAACATGTGCCGGCGGGTCTGGCCCTCTTGGACCTGGAAATCACGAAGAGCAGAACTATAACGAACAACATTAGCTTGCATGGCAAACGAAACCCAATGATAGCTCTTTGCCTTGGGTTGAATGGTGAAAGTAAGAGGACTCACTGTTGAGTAATCCGGTTGTCATAGACCACTACCGTGCCCGGAGTCCAGTGCACACGAATGTGCCAATCCTGTCCATGCTCAATGTGGTTGTAAAGAAAGTTGAGAATATTCGCTGCGAGAGAGTTAGTACTTTGCCACTTTTCTTGACATCGTATGTGCATAACCTACCGCTCTCTTCTTCTTTGAGTCCTTGGATACGTCGTGTGTATAGGCGGTTGACATAAAGAGACTTGGACTTGGTTACCTACAGGTAGAAAGTTTTGCGTCAGTACAGCATACTGGATATGACACCCCACTTCCATCTGATGCTGGTGCCAAGATAGAAAGAAGGACATACCGGATGAGTTCGAATT
Source organism: Fusarium decemcellulare (assembly GCA_013266205.1). Taxonomy (NCBI): domain Eukaryota; kingdom Fungi; phylum Ascomycota; class Sordariomycetes; order Hypocreales; family Nectriaceae; genus Fusarium; species Fusarium decemcellulare. Next base: position 5,913 of record JAAGWO010000084.1, read on the forward strand.
ACTGGGTGTATCGTCTCAATGGGTTCACGGATGTACCGCTCCTTGTGGTCCGCAACCCTGGCCTGCTCAAAGCCAGAGTGCGTGGCTTCTAGACCGTGGAGCTTTTCACGATATAGCGGAGAGAGCGAGTTGTAAGCCGCCACTGTTGACAGGTATAGCGTGTCGCCACCTGACTTTGGCGTGTCTAGGGCTAGGAAGATAGTAGTGCCCATGCCGTTGCTTTGGGTGTAAAGTGTCAGCAAGGGTTACCACTATATGTGCCGGTAGAAGGACAAGACTTACATCTCGTAAGACATGTCAGTGTGCCACTTGATGCTGCTCACGTTGTTTTTGATCTCGTTGTCGACTGCGCCAGCCCTATGAGATTCGTGTTAAGATTCAGGCCGCTCAGTTGAAGTATCACAACATACGTAAAGTCTCGGTAGACGGGCAGTAACTCTGGATAGTCCTTGACGTGGCCGCCATGTTGGTGCACGTGCAGCTTGCCAAAGTGGGCGCCAAATTGTTTCTGCTTCTCAAAGCCAATGTCGGCAAAGTCTTGACCTCGAAAAACGATGACGCCTCTTTCCGCGGCTAGAAGTGCGAGTTCGTCTTTTTGTTTTGAGTCAAGAGAGCTTAGCTGAAGGCCGTGGACTTCGGTTCCAATAGCTGGGGTAATTTCCTGAAACGATGCCCCTGGTACATTCAAGAGAGCAGCTTTGCTGGGGTCAGCACGTAGTCCAGGGTCTTCATGCTGAAACTCTTCCAGAGGCGGCTGGAGCCCCGGCTTGGAGTGCGGCAGATAGTGCGAATATTTGTACTAGCAGAGGTGGTATTAACATAACTGGCTTAAACATGGAGGCAATGTTTGCTTTGACTAACCTCGTTGGCCTTGTAGTCAATCGAAGTATCGAACCTCAGCTGGGAAATATCCCCCTGGGTCTGTGTAGCTGTTGTGGTTTGCGTGGACATGGTGCTTGCCAATAGGATACAGGGATCGATGGGTGACGCTATTTCATCGGATTTCGACTCAAGTCAGTTCTACCTCCCACGCCCAGGCTTTATGAGTAGCATCCTATTCTCTCGTTGATAAAGTGCTTTGTAATGGAGAGCGGGGGATCGTCATGTTAGCGAGGGGGAATGCAACTTCGCCTATTAGCCAGCCTGCGAGGTCATCACGACATCACTGAAGATGCTGATGTGACCACGGCGAACATGCCCAAACTACCCCGATCTTATCAGTTATCACCGGGTTTTCATCATAATTCCCGTGATGGCGAGTTTATTCCCGTCGCTCTCATTCGCCTATTGTCCAAAGTACCATCCCTCCTTATCTTCGGCTGCTGGTAGTACACTATATCGCCATACATGCTGGGCATGACGACGCCATCGGGGTCTATTGCTGTACACCGTCGGCGAATACAAAGGGATGATGGAGTTTTAATGTATGAGTTCCGATCTCAGCCGAAAACCAACCAGCTTGTTTGGATAGAGTCGCTTGCATCCTTCAATATGTCGACCAACAAGGAGCCGACGTTGATTGCCGTTGGAAACACCACGTCTTCGACAGATGAAGATGCTGTAGTCCCATTATCAACGACTGCGGCCGAACCGAAACCCCAGAAGAGGCCACTATGGCGGCGAATAGTCGGCTTTTTCTGGGACTCCGTGGATGGAGATCCTCGGGACAGGAGATACATCCAGAAATTGGACACCTTTCTCTTGTGAGTGTGTCTCGTGCCTGCACTTACTAGCCATATGGTTTTAACAAACTGCAGCTCTTACATCTGCCTGGGCTACTTTATTAAATATCTAGACCAAACAAACATCAGTACGTAGCATGAAACAGTCAGCTTAATCGGTTGTCGTTAACATCGTTTTAGGTAATGCTTTCATCAGCGGCATGAAAGAAGATGTACGTGCTTTTCTATCAAGAAATATCTAGTTACTGACATATGAAATCAGCTTGGCCTCTATGGAAATGAGCGTAACTGGCTAAACAGTTACTTCAACATTGGTTACTTGATTGGAACGGTCCCAACCCAAATGATACAGCTCAAGTACATCCGGCCCTCCATTTGGATCCCTTTATGCGAGGTCCTATGGTCCATTCTAGTTATGGCCATGGCGGCAGCAAAAAATGTCGAAACAGTGCGTTATGATAGTTACTTGGTGGAACTTTGCTAACTGGGTACTTGTTCCTAGCTATACGCTCTTCGTTTCTTCGTCGGCCTTCTTGAAGCATGTGCTTTTCCTGGATACGCTGCATTGCTCGGAGGGTGGTACGGACCCCGTGAGTTGACCAAGCGAATGGCAATCTTTGAGCAAACGAGTGGTATCGCGTCCATGTTCAGTGGCTACCTACAAGCCGCCCTCTACAAGGGGCTGGGCGGACGTCACGGCTTGGCTGGCTGGCAATGGCTGTTTATCTTTGATGGGTATGATCTGGAGAGAATTCAAGCTTTTTTCTCATCCGTTGCAAGATAAGCTAGCTAACGGTTGATCTAACCAGAATTATTTCGATACCCATTGCAGTTTGGGGCTTCTTCGCTATTCCCGATCTGCCGCATACTACGCGGGCCTTTTACTGGACCAAAGATGTAAGTCGACATTGGCAAGATGTTTGATGCTAGGAAAGTATTTTTGGGCTAATTGTTTAACTATAGGACAGAGAATACGGTGTTCAACGAGCCGAGAATAATGGCCGTGTCGCCCCTCAGCCGCTCACTCTGCAAGCAATCAAAGGTGTCTTTCTGAACTGGAGGTTGTGGGTTTTTATCTTACCTTATCTGTAAGTTTAAAGTCATCATGCTTATTACTACATTAATCCTAATCTTGTCTAGAATGGTCGCCCAAGCTGGCAGTGGAACCGGCTACTTCAACTTGTATCTCAAGGCTGAGGGCTACAGTGTTGTTCAGACCAATGTACTGCCGACAGCTGGAAATGCCATCAGCGTGGTAGCAGCCTTCTTGGCAGGTGGTATTGTCGATGCAACACAGGCTCGACTAACAATGTCGGTCATTATTCAACTTGCGGTTGTGGTGTCGAACATCCTACTCGCTGTCTGGTACATCCCAAACAGTGCCCGTCTATTTGCCTACTTCTTGTCATACGTTGGAAGCGCAGCACAACCAATTATTATTGTAAGCATCATCGCACACTTTGTTCTTGTGAGAGTGCTAACACTAGGTTTCACAGTCCTGGGGCCATCACCTCAACGCCGCCGACCCCAACCTTCGTCAACTTCTGGTGGCGACGGGGAATATCTTCACCTACAGTTTCTCGACATGGTTGCCCTGTAAGATGACTTCGTGGCAGTCTTTCTCGGTCTAGGAGCTAATGATAATCGCAGTGGTCCTGTTCCCGACCTACGATGCCCCTCATTACAAGTACGGATACCAAGTATTGATCCTGTTTGGTGGTCTCGCGATTCTCGGTGCCTTCCTCATGAAACACCTCCACGGGCGGTTGGGGTAGAGTCTGGCAAGCGCTGAGGTTGACGATCATGCAAGGATGACGAAATTGGGATGGTTATCAATTGAGACTTGGTTGGTAATAAAACTTGATGATATTTAACTTCGTCTGATATGTAACGTGCATGATCGGCTTGCACATAATGAGCCTCGGGATAATCAGAAGATATGCATCCCTTAGACTATGAACTCTTCTATACTAGTCTCTCTCCTCCAGCTTTCTGTACTTTCTGTATTCTCTGTCCTGCTTAAGACCTGCGAGTGCCGCAGCAGTGAATACCTTTGCCACTCTCTGATTATTCCATTCACTTAGGTTCCCTTCCGTTCGTCCCATCTCCAACGCCCCAGCCATCAGGCTTGCCTTTGCAGCCATCTGCAATCTGCTTGGTTTGGTAGGCTTTTTGGCCTCACCCTCAGACTCACTCTCGTCGCTGCTGTATGGTGATGAATAACGCCGACGATCGTATCCCTCTGGTGATCGACTGCGGGAGTCAAATCTGTCGGGGGTACTCTCTCTCCTTCTTCGCTCGAACTCTCGGCTTCTGTCTCTCGAGCGCCGTGTATGAACCCTTGGATTCCAGCCGTCCGGGTAATTCTCCACGCTGTCCCGCCTCGGGAAGCGGTTTTCGCTTGCTCCTTTGGCGCGAGTGGGGGAAATTTTGTAAAGGTCTCGCTTAGGTTCCTCTCCCTGGTTATTGTCATGCCTTTGAACAAACTTTTCTTTTCCGATCGGGGCCATGGTTTGATCTGTTGGACCATTCCGAACCACAAGGGACGTACTGGCGGAGCTACCCGGACTTGATATGGACCTAAGGTTCTCTGTCGAGTTCCCTCCACCTGGGTATGCAATGAGTATTGGTTTATGTCGGTCTTCTTCATCGGTATCAGATCCACTTCCGGGCTTCCCATTGAAACGAATGTTGTCTTCATTTTGATTCAGGGAAATAATCTCAGATGTCTCTTTGATATCGTGCCAATTCAAGTGAGTCCAGTCGTAGAGGAGGTCATCGACAACCCGAGCAGCTACAGGCCTCTCTGCCACAACAATATCGCTGCCATGGGGATCTCGCAGGACCAAGGCGTTTCTATCATCTGGTTTCAGGTCCGGGTTGCTGTCCTGGGCGGCTTTGTTGGCTGTTCGCGAGAACACCATGTTATAGACCCAAAGAGCCATGTCCTCGGGGTTCCTTCGCGAAGGTATCTCAATGTGACTGGTAGAAGAGTCCTGGTCCTCATCTTGCATGTGTATAACAGATGTTTCGGTGGGCGACTGCTCTCTGACTGATGGTGATCGTGCTCTTGGTAGATGCTGGGTTTGTGGTGCATGCGCCGTTTCTGCGAGTCTCGGCGGAGGGTCTTGAGCAGTATCCATGATAGAAGATTGAGTTAAATCCACAAGCGACTCGTGAGCAGCTTTGACAAGATTCTCTGCCTGTCGCCTTAATCTTGCCCTAGCATGCTTCTCAGCAGTGCGTCTGTCTTCTTCTTTCGCGCGGCATTTGGCAACCCTTTTCTGTTGGATGGCGAGCAAGAGAGTCGTGCACGCAAGCTGGAGAGTACCCTTGTGGGCTTCAATCTTGCTGGTCAAATCTTTGATCTTTGTCTTCCGGAATGCCCACTTGACTCTCGCGAATCCTGAATCTCCCTGCTCGATAATGTCCCAGACATCCTCATGGACGTTCTCGATATGTCGTATTGCTAAAGCAATGGATCTGAGTAATCGTCGAGTATGAAGCTCTCGGCCGTCTATGAGGACCTCCTTGAGCTGGTCTAGAACGAGGGATAGATCTTGGATCCCTCGGGCCATCGATCTAATTTCTTTTGGTGCGTTTCTGTAGGTGTCTATGGTGTCATAGAGAACCCCAACGAGCGAGACACCCGCCGTGGCGACACCGGCGACGCCAGCGATGATGGATAATGGGTCACTCATGGGGAAGGTTAGATGTAAATGATTGACCTCGTAAATGGAGGCCACGGCGGCAAAGCAGGGTGGTGAGGCAAGGGAATCAATAAATGTCTCCCGTCAGGAAGCCTCACCACTACGAGGCACACTGATCTGCATGTGGCGTCAGATATGGGCTCCCGTTTATTGGATAGCTTTCACTGTTGATATCAATACTGGGAGTCACTTTCAGCACTGCCTCCCAGAATCTCCAGGCGGGGCTAGAGGTGGCTTCATATCGACATGTGTGGACATCTACAACTGAGTTCCTTTGTTAAACCCATATGGCCTATCCCGCTGCATCAAGCGTGCGATCAAAGATCTCGATCGTCAAAACCTAAGTAGACGTTAAAATACCTATTAAATCTTGAGCTTCTGGTTTTACCAGCGCTGATGGACGTAGGCGAGAGTCCAACGGTCGTCTACAATGTATATGGCCCGTACCATAACTGACCTAACGCCCGAGAGGCACACCACCACTGTGATGTTTGTCACTTTGATCGCTGACGTTTGATCGATTCCCTAATTTCCATTGGCCAAATTAGCGAACTAGTCCGCCTTGTTTTCAACCTACTCCAACACAACAGTTGGAGAACAAAGTGAAGGCATTGAGAGCTATTACAACAGCCCCTTTGCTAAGTGCCTCTCGAGAATCATTAATCTCTTAACAAATTCTTAACAACTTAGTTCTAATAAGTATCTATCATTGGAATTTCACCAAATCCTTTTTGTATGGTGTCCGGGCGACCATCACAGGAACATGCCGACACAGCAACGCCACCGTGATGGGTTAGAGAACGGTAACGCCTACTTTTGATGGGTCAAAAATGGCAATGCAGCCGGCCTTACTTAGCCAACTGTAGCAGTCATTTCCGTATCATCATCTTGAATTTGGGGTAATAATCATTGTAGCTCCGCCACAAAACTAGATCAGCGGAATTCTCGATATGACGATGGGCAAGGGATGAAGGGCCATTTAGAGGAAACAATCACGAGTAAGCTATTTGTCGATTGCGTAATCTCCATACGACAGTGAACTTCGAAATTGCTAAATTACATCCAAGCTCCCTTGCCAAGTATCATCGAACACATCAGCTAGCCATGGTTCCTCAGATAATAGGTTCTGGAAAAACTCATCAGAGAATTCCACATTGTGATCAGCCGAGCCGTCGCCGCTAAGCCCGATTCCATCTTTCTGCGCCATCGTCTGAGTATTTGCCTGCATTTCCGCCAAGAACAGGGTTTTGAGAGCCCTCAAAAGGCCGGCTGTCCTGAAAAGCAGGCCTCTTCTCGGTCCCGGAGCATCCACAATACCCAAGGCGAGTGGAATCTCACTAACAATTTCGCAAGAACGATCTAGAACGCTCATAACGTCGACCCTCTTCTGGACTTCTGCCGTATCCCAGCCTGGTTCGTCATGGGAAACGAGCTTGAAGAGTAACACCAAGCAATGAAGAAATCGTGTGCAGAGATCAACATCCATACCGGCTATCTCGCTCAGTGACAGGTCTAACAAGAGCGCCATCCATCGCTCAGCACTACTAAGAACGGATTCCAAGTTTTGGAGCCTTTGGAAGCTTTGATCGATGGCTACGCTGATTGTGTTTGGATTTCTGATCAGGGACTTTTTGATCATGAGCTCAGTGTCGCATAGGTATACAGGGACAATCTCTAAACGGTCATCAGAGGTAGTTCGTCGAACGATTGCTGTGAATGGTGGTCTTACTCTGAGAGATGATGCTAGATGGTAATCCTTCTCGAATTTCGTCCAGTTGCCTCATTAGCGCAGTGGCAAGAATACTGCTTGGTGACCTGGATATGTCATCTATCGTGGGCGGTATGGAGGACGGTGAATCTAGCTGCTGGATAATTATCTGGCATTTGACTTGAGTAGCCAAAACAATATCCAGTGGTGTTTCTGTTCCCTGAGACATAATGTTAAGGCATTCTTCCATGTATGAGGTCCAACGCATTGGCTCTGTCTTTCGGTATGCAGTCCAGGTACTAAAAGTTCAGTTTCAGAGGTGTTCGCGGGTGCTACAGAGATTGAATCACAAGACAAGACATGAAGAGTGGACGTACGATGACGATAGGTGAAACAGGGCCAGCATTGTTCGGCGTTCCTCCAAAGTTCGCTGGTCTTGAGGCTCTTGTTGTTCCGCAACATTGCGTCCAAATTTGCAGCGTCTGGAAATTTTTGATGGAGGATGACGGTGCAAGTCCATCTCAAAGGCTAGGGATACTGCCATCTGAGCAAGCATCGTCATGAAAGGCTTGTCCTTTTTGAAGTTATGCGACCTATGCGAGGTGAGTCAATATTATCAAATGCTTAATAGATGCATACCATGATCCAAGGCAGATGATACCGAGAAGCAAGTCGAGGCTGACTAGATGCTCGCAGACGATCCTTTTTGACACAATCCGCCATATGGTCTCCTCTGCGGCGAACTGCTGGGAAATCTGCTTAGTAGATAAGGCCATAGCAACAAGCCAAAAGAAGGGTTTTTGTTGACGGAGACCCGCGGCAGTTAGTTCTGGAGGAAGATGGATGAGTGGAAAGATTGACAGAAATGAACGACGAAAGGTGTTTAGCTGCTCTTGGGCCACTCGGTCAGTGAGTCTGTAAACAGCAACTTCGGCCATAATTATTGAATGAGTCTTGTCATTGGCAGTGATAGTTGGACGTAGGAGTTGGACGGTACTGGCAGCCGTGTCTAGGGCTATATCTGGTTCGTATGTTGAGGCAGGTGATGGGGGGTTGCTGTACTCAGGTGGTGGACCTAGAGATGGGTGTACATCGTAACCTTGAGACAGCACTTGGGGGATATTTATCGGAGCTTGAGACCTCTCTTGAGACTGTAGAAGGACGGCTATGTCGCCAAGCCCCTCGTTCAACCTAAGATTGCCGGCTTGCAGAGGCGGTGTTGATCGTGTCCTAGACTTTCGAACACCAGCGGATGGCTCACACGAAATACCCAAGCGATGGCATCTCGGATTGATTAGATAACAACTCTTTCATTAAAGCACAATAATGACTTACCGCTCGCATCTTGATTCGTCGGGGCGATAGAAGCATTTGCATTTAGCACGAGAGCAGCCCAAGCAGGTGCGGCCATAGGGTGCTGGACTCCATGACGCCGGGGCACGATTCACACCTGGGGCCATTTGAATTGAAGTAAGATTATCAAAAGAAATCAATCTTGACTATGAATCATGGCATCATCAAGAATAAGTTGATACTGGGTCGAACAGCCCACATTCCAGCAGTCGGGTCCGCGGGGTTCGAGGGAGATGACCCACTATTTCGGTCTCTTTAGTGCCTGAGGCATTGAATACCACGGACTTGACAACGAACCCCGCGGGATTGGGACAAGCTTTCGTCATTGACTCTGAGATCCACGGTGTTGAGAAAATGAACCACCATTCGACTTCTGTTATAGATACTTATATATAGCCTTCAAATTATAAGAAACAAACATGCATTCTATATCTCAACAAACATTCACTCTCCAACATCGCCCCGAGTGAAGTGAATCAACATCTCTTACCCTAGGTATTCTCAGTACACAATCATCCATTTTTCTGCATTTTGCTTTCAGTTTGTCATAATGTCTTCTACTATTAATATGATGCGGCAGAGCTTCTTTGCTGGCACACCCAAGCTCACACAGAAAGACTTGCCCGACCTGCAAGGCAAGGTTCGTCAGAAAAGTTCCTCTCCAAACCTAACGCAAAACTGACATTGTCGTAGGTGATCATCGTTACTGGTGCCAACAGCGGAGTGGGCAAAGAAATCACCCAAATCCTCTATTCTAGGAACGCCAAGGTCTACATGATGGCGCGTTCTGAAACCAAGAATCAGGCTGCCTGTGAAGCCATCAAGGCTGCTGTTCCCAAGTCTAGCGGAGAATTGGTCTGCATCCCACTTGACCTCGCCGATCTTCCGAGTGTCAAGGTCTCAGCTTCAGAATTTCTCCACAGGGAGTCCAAGCTTCATGTCCTGTTCAACAATGCTGGCGTCGGATATCCCGAGTATGGGTCCAAGACTAAGCAGGGCTATGAGCTCCAGCTGGGTGTCAACTGCATTGGCAGCTTTGCGCTCACCGAACAATTGACGCCAACACTCATCTCGACTGCCAAATCTTCGCCGCCAGGCACGGTCCGGGTGGTCTGGGCTTCATCGACGGCAGCTCAGGCCACTCATACCAAGAACTACATCGGGAGGCTTGAAGCAATCAACAAGGAAAGCCTTTTTCAGCAGTACTGCATCAGCAAACTGGGAAACTACCTCCACGCCACAGAGTTCGCTACCCGCCACAGGGCAAACGGCGTAATCTCGATTCCTCTCAACCCCGGGAATCTGGACTCGGACTTTTGGCGGACGCAGGGATCATTCTTCACGTGGATCCTTCGAAAAACGGTCCTGTTCCCCCCTGTGTACGGCGCCTACACCAACATTTTCGCCGGCTTCTCCCCACAGATTAACCTGGAAAATTCCGGGACGTTTGGTATGTATTTGCGCCTGATCGTATGAGCTCCCCATGCGTATAGGGCTGACAATGAAATGGTAGTTGCGCCATGGGGCCGCATTTGGAGTGTTTCGCGAGACATGGTTGCCGCGTCCAAGACAGAGGCTGAGGGAGGAACGGGTACTGCGAACCACTTCTGGGAGTGGACTGAGGCCCAGGTCAAGCGACACACTAAAGATTAGGATACGGTAGCATTGAGTTTGGTCTCTTGGCATTTAGATAAAGTGGTGATATGATGTAAATTGATGTTTGTTTCCTAGCAAGGACCTTTGGGCGGATGTGATAGCCTATGTCACCGATGCTACGCCACCATACCAGCTATAGAAGAATCACTACGAAGGCGTCAAGAGACGATCCATTCTAGGCCTCCCTCGACCTCCATCAGACCCACATGCCTGGCAGGCTGGCAGTAAAGTTTCGTTAGCCTACTTATCCAGGGGAAGACGTCAAATGGTCTAGGGTTCCCTGGTCCTTGCGCAGGCAAAGCCACAGGAGATGGCAGAGACAAACATGGTCCAACATTAGGCCGAACAAACGAAAACCATTTGCCGTTATCTCAGACATTCTTAGGCTGCTGGCTAGATCAACTGCCGGTTCGGTAAGATCCTTGTTTCAGCGGCAGAAGGGATCTGAGGGTACGCCACCAAAGCCACACAACCTGAGACAGCGTCTGGGCTTCGGCTAAACAGCGAAAAGAGGCCGGGTCGTCATCCCGTAGCTTGACATGTCTAGCTACGGAGCTGTTAGTTACCGTTGCATCATCATTGTTCCTGGCGATGATCTGGCGGGGTGACTGGCCCCGGCGGCGATCATGTTGATCCCCGGAGGATCAAGCATTGACGCGTTACCAAAGCTCAGGATATGGTTCTGATTCCCCGGTGACAAGAACCAATCACCACATCGTGGCTTGGGTAGGTTTAGCCCATTTCCGTCACGCCGTAGGGATCTTTGCCAACTGCGGAGGCCAGCGCTGAAAGCGACAAGGGGCTAAGCTGACTCGTTAAGATTAACGAACTTTAGTGTCGCTTTTCCGTATTCCGAGTACGATGATGGGATTTTGATCCCTGAAATGCGGGGACGCGGATGGTCAATCCGCTCGGGAGATATCCCGCTGAGCATCAAAGTGCCCTGGTGGTTCGTAGGCACGACGCAAGTGATTCGTTGCCATCAAGTGCCGTGTGAAAACCACTCTGCACCTGAGACAATTCGGGACAGAGTGTCTTGATAGTGGGCGCCACCTCCGTTAGCGGTGCTCATCCTCATCATCCAGAATCTGCGAGGCGGGAGGTTTTTTACTTGGGGCTTTTGAGTAGAAGCGGATGTTACTTTGGCATGTGTCCCCGTGAGCCACAGAGGGGAAGTCAAGAACCCGTGCACGCAGGAAATGGAAACGATCTGCCCATCGGCTGCTAAATCACCAAACGACCGAGTACCCGAGGAGCTTATGCTTTTTGGGACATGTTGTTTATAAAGGATGCACTGCGCATTCCTGTCTCACACGCCCGCTGTCGACCTTCCGTGCCGTCCGTCTTCCCGTTTCTCTGTTTCGGCCGTTGTCCATACTGCTCGAGATGGATCTGGCTTCCATCTACTTCGGGCTTTTCCTAGGTATCTTCATCTTCACGTTTGCGAAGGGGGTTCAGCAGACGCGAAGTATCTGGCGACGAACACACTCGCTGCACAATGCCTACTTGTACCTCATCTGGGGAGAGGCGTGGGTCAACTTTATCTTTGCCATTGTCACATTTCTGTTTCTTAATAACGTCATTCCTGGAAGGCAAGTGGTTCCTCCCCTGCTATGATGAGAATGATTACTAACTAGCAACCACAGTCTTGGGTTCTACTTGTTTACTGGTAATGTATTCGACTCTTTGGAGTTACTCGTCGGCTAACAGGTAGTCAGTGGTGCTATGGGCCACCCAGACGCAGCTGCTGCCTCAAATCATCGCCAATCGAGTCTCCTTAATTATGACCAACAAGGATAGATCTAAGAAGCTGAAATGGGGTCTTTTTATCATCATTGGGGCCATCAACATCGCCGTTTGTTACATCTGGACGACCGCTCACATGCCTAACGCGACGCCATCTCAAGTCCGACACAACCTCATCTTCGAAAAATCCGAGAAGGCCCTCTTTCTCGCCATTGACCTGGCCCTCAACCTATATTTCTTATACCTTGTTCGATATCGCCTCATTGCCGACGGATTAAGTAAATACTGGAGGCTGTTCAACTTTAACGCCGGAATGGTGGTAGTTTCTACGTCAATGGATGTCTTGTTGCTTGGCTTTCTGAGTCTGCCTGACCCATACCTGTAAGTCACCTCTCTTACAACGCTGAGTGTCCGAGTCAAAACATGTACTAACCTTGGACAGTTACGTGCAATTCGCACCCGTAGCCTACATCATCAAGTTGTATATCGAGCTCATGATGGCCAACCTCATCTCTAAAGTAGTGAGGAGCAGTAGTTCCAGCCGAGGCGAGTGGTACTCGAGCAGCAGATCAAACCCGACCAATTACGTCACATCGCATGTCCATGTTAGCAGCGGTGCTATGCAGCGACCCGTCAGTACTCTGTTCGGCAAGTTGGGTAAAGACGCACCGCCCCGCAAGCCCAGTAGTGATGGATCTGAGATCGCCCTGGCTCCCAGTATTGAGCCACAAGGAATCACAAGGACTATCGAGACCACGGTTAGGGTCGACAGTCGTCAGGGTGTGCCTAATAACCAGGTTGACAATGACACTGTATGAGTGGATCTAGGATCTAATGCGTTCAATATTAATCAATTCCTCTAATTAATATCATGTATTCCCTCTTCAATTTACTTGTTCATTCCACGCTATGTATGGCCGTATGAGTTCATATTTAACCAAAATGCCGTGGGCACTATTCGTCAGTCCTGTCCTGGTCGGTGTTCCTGGTTGTTGCAGAAGTTTGAAAGCTTGTGTTACTCTCTATACTAACACATGCACAAAGCTACAATACCGATGACCAACCCTTATAATTATTGTGAAGCTGTGAAGCAATAGACTATGAATCATAAGCTTAGTGCTTTTGGGAGTTTCTAAAATCAGAGTCACCAACTGTCTAACTTACTTTCCTTTTCCAAAATATAGTTACAACATGAGGTCAGGGGGCCCTATACCTCCAGAGGACTCTCAGAACCAGCGCAAAATTTACCTACTCCTTGTAGTGATACAGTGTCAACTTGGGCACGCGCATTTTATGTACATGGAGTTTCTTTTCCCCCCATGAAACTGTTGCGCGGTCACAGATGTCTAATCGTCTGTGTACACGCATGATGTAAGGGAAAGGGGGGGATTAGAAGGTAATACATGTATAGAGTCTTGTGACAAATGTTCATCAATACAAATTCGGAGATCGTCCTTCGTAACCTCGAGAGATTAGATGCAAATTTGCGTTTCTAACGAACACACACAAGCCTCGTGAGTGTTGTCACGTAGCACCCTTCCAGTCCCTTGGACATCATGATCATTGATTATGCAGATGCAAAGTAGGAATTCTATGGCGACTTGGTTCTCCTACGCCCGCATGGTACAGATTGTTCTAGGCTTCCAGCTTATCTTAGGTTTTCTTTTGCATGTGAAGCTGAATCCATGACCACATAGCCCAAGCCCCTTACCCACGTCCTGCTCAGCAACCTTTTTTTAGAACTCGCGTGCCAAAACCTAAAGAGCCGCGTAGCCGAGTGAATCATTCCCGGTTTGTCCCCGAGAGTACCACACCAAACCGACACTGGCATTATTTATTAAGCCCTTTGCAAGTTTAATGGAGGGACCGTTGAATAGGTGTAGTTTAAAGACTTGACTACTTAGCTATGTGAGTAGTGATAGCTGCGGATCATTCTGGCTACCGCTCACGGTCTGGCTTTTTACTGTCCTTAAATCCCAACGCCCCACTGGGAACATTACGGTGAATTGCCGCAAGACGTATTCCGTTAATCATAAAATTCATGTACGTGGGTATTGTCGCCTAAAAGCTGACTGGCAAGTCGACAACTCCAACATCTCCACTCAAAGGAGTAAAGTTGACCTTGTCTAGAGGCACCTCGACTTTAAGGTCAGGTAGTTCCTTGAAGATAGTAGCTGAAAGAATGAGTCAGATCATTGTACAATTATAGATGAGACAGAGTACTTACAAAACACTGTCGTTAGTTCGGCCTTTGCAAGATGCTCAGCAATGCATCGATGGGGGCCGAACCCATAGCCCAGAGCATCCTCGGCCGGCCACTTTCGATTCATGTTGAACTCGTCAGGATTTTCAAAGATGTCTGCATCTCGGTTGGCAGACTGATTGGATGCGATAATTCCCTCGTTTGCTTTGATGTGCTGGTTTGGGGCATCAGTATTAGCTCTTTAGCTGAGATTCTTTGAACTTACCTTGCCGCCGATCTCAATATCTTCCTTGGCTGTTCGCTTGATAGCGAGTGCGGACGCAGTGTGATATCGACAGAGCTCTTCGACGAACTGGGGTGCTAGTGATGGGTTTGCCTTCAGCTGGGCTAGCTGTTCCGGATGTTTGAACAGAGTCACAACTCCCTAACACCAATCAGAAAATGCGGCATCGACTGCAAAAGGAGACATACCAAAGCAATCATGTTGACCATGGTGGCATTGCCGGCAACGAGGAGCAAAAAGGCAATTTGAACTGCATCGGACTTTTCGATATTGCCGGGCTTAACCTGCTCAGTGCATAGCTTGCTGATAATGTCATTCTTGGGCTCCTCTAATCGCTTATCAACTAGGCTGGCCAGATAATCGAGCAGCTCCCTATCAAAGGTCAGCAAAATAATTTACAAATTTCGCATGCTTAGAGGGGCTCACTTGTTAGCAGCTGATGCCTCTCGGGCCGTAGAGCTTCCGTTAGTTCTGATAGCATTTTGGGTTGTGAGGTACTCCAGGTCATTGAAGGGGACTCCAAGTAAGGTGTAAATGATCTGAAATGCCCTAGTCAGTCAAGCGTTGTGATAGGTTCCAACTTGACATACATATGAGGGTACTGGAAGTGCAAACTCTTTGACCAGGTCGACCGGGCCATTGGCACACCCCTTCTTTTTCATAGCAGCAAGAAGATCATCAACCGTCTTCTGGATGTACGGCTGCAGCTTCTTGAGATGCTCGGGAGTGAAAGCAGACTCTACCATACCCCTTGATGATCATTAGAACCGCAGCTACTAGGTCCTCCATCTAAATTTTGCTTACCTCTGATGCATGTGATCCGGAGCGTCCATATCAACAAAGGTGGGCTTAGCTTTAGCAGCCTGCTTACCACCCGCGCTCAACTCTGGGAAGCCAGGGCGTGTCCGGACCTGTATTCATGCTTGTCAACCAAGCTGGCACACAACCATGTTATGAAAGGTTTACCTTGGATAGTCTCTCGTCTGTGGCAACCAAGCATACATCCTTGTACTTGGTCACAAGCCAAGCATGGCTACCATCAAACAACTTGACCTTGGAGACGGGATCGGAGGCTCTCAACTTGGCGAACTCAGCAGGGGGCTCCATTCCAGAAGCCCTCTGGAAGGGAAAACTTGGCGGTTCCGCAGCCATTGAAGCAACACCTCGGATGAACAGCCGTGTAGGAGGCTTTCGAAGCAGAATTTGCGCAGATACAAATTTGGAAGGGACTGGCGGCATGGTTGCTTTTGTAGATGTAGATGAATGATCTGCAAGACTCTGGGTAGAACCCTTCTGTCCGAAGCCTCAGTTCAGAAATCTTATACTTCAATTCATCTGCCAAATTCAGATCATGAGATCACTGGATTTCAAAGCAAGTGTACGATTTGTCCTCGGGACAGGCCCACTCTATTTACTTCTTGCAAGGTGGTATCCGATTGCACGTACGACATTACTAGCGCAAGCTCCACGAGGAGGTTGTTGCAAATAACGGCGCCTCTACTCGTCCAAAAGCCTCTGTCGACGTGTTTCGTGCAATGTACGTCAACGTCATGGTGATACATAACGGCCTGCGTGCCACTGTCGTGAGCAGTTCCCCGCAGCCTCTCGATACGAGGGTCCAGACCGAGTCCATGTCACTTGTGTCGTCCCGGCCGTTGAAGTCGGAGACTAGACGCTTTGTGTGCTAGTGCCATTGGCTTCCGATGAGTAATGGCTCGTCGTCGTTGGTCCAAACCCCTGTGTCGCGATTGACGACTCCGTGGAGATGGTTCAACTGCCGCGGAGATGCTCAACTCAATCGCTTAGATGCCTGTGCTTAAATGATATGATTCCATGATCTGATGCAAAAAGCGTTCCACTTGATCAGGATACCTCTTTTGATTCCTCACTGAAGTCCAGGAAGCTCCTGATTTCATCGCCCGACAAAGCGCATCAAGGCTTGGCTACCCACGGTCGAGATGATGTCTCAGCCTCTTTTCTCTCTACGCCCCCTGTGCGTCTCCGGGGATTTATGGATCTCACCAAGGGGTAATTGAGCCACAGGCTTGTTCACGCGTGTGTTGACATGGAAGTAATAATTCCAGAACTAATCCCAAAATACGAATCATGGTCCGGGACCCGCGCGTCAACCCATCTTCTAGGCCCGTGTATAACCCCCATTACCCCCAAATATTTGCCCCGTAAAAGTCTTTCCATTACCGTGTTCATCAATCATTCTTCATCAGTCATGTGCTCTCTCCCTTCGGCCCTACTTTGCGATGCTGTGCGAGATCGAGACATGTCTGGTCTCTATCCGACTCTCCTCATCGGTGGCAGCGCTCTTTCTACGGCCGTCTAGGAAATGCAGGTGCGAATCCACATGCGGCCCCTGATACTCAACGCCGTCGATCTTTACTGGGGCTTCCATCAACAGGTACATGTACCAGTAGTAGACTCCGCAGAACAGACCGCCTCCCAGGACGTTGCCCAAGGTTGCGGGGATGATGCCTTGAAATGAACTGTCAGTTTTTCTGTTTTCAGCTCCTCCACTTAGACGCGGAAGACTTTACCTTTCCAGATGTACAGGCCAACACTCAAGTCGGGAGTGTGCAGCCAGATGCCCATGGACATGTAGAACATGTTGGCGACAACGTGGTCGAGGCCGAGCGACACGAAGGCAAAGATGGGCCACCACATGCCAATGACCTTCGAGGCTAGATCCTTGGCTTGCGTTCCGAGGAAAACCGCGAGACAGACCAGCCAGTTGCAGCCAATGGCTCGCAAGAAGATCTGGTGCATCTCAGGAGTTATCTGTTTTTTGGTTGCAAAAGCCTGCACTTCCTCCTTGTATGGGGAAGCGTCGAAAACGCCGCCATCTATTGATGCTGTCAGTCTCAGATTACGCGCAGGAGACCAGATTGACGAAATCTTACATCCCATGATGATGGCCATGACAAAAAGAGAGCCTGCAAGATTCCCAAAGAAACAGAGGAACCAGTGGAGCAGCATCTTCCGGGCCGGAAGCCGACCATGGAGAACCGAAACCATTGTGAACTAAATCTTGGTTATTGGCAACTCGAGAATCGCGGAAGCACCAAACCCACCATTGTCGTTGCGGTGAAAAGATCGGCTCCAGTGAGCACGACCATCACCAGGCCCAGCGGGAACACCCCAGCACCTACAAGCTTGATGAGGCCTGGTGCGTTCTCCTGGTACCACGGTGCTGTCAGGGCTGTGAGAGAAACTGCACAGCCGAAACTCAGGAGGCAGCCTGCGGAAACTGCGGAAAGAAAGACCTTGTCCGGACGCATGTTGCCCTTTCTGACACCTGCGCGGGAAACGAGTTCTATCGTCTCCGCGGGAGTGTATGCCGCCAAGTTGGCGATGTTGACAACAAGCGGATTGCTCATGATGTCAATTGGGGTATGTGTGTAAAGATGGTGATTCTAAGAGTTGTTTGATATTCAATTGATGTGAATTGGCTTGGGCATTCTATTCTTCGTGTTACAAGAGAGAAACTTCACCTCTTTAACTCTCTGAACTGACCGCCGACGAGAACAATATCGCAGCGTCATGTCCGCCTCGAGACCAGTCCAACAGGCAGGGAGCAGTGAACGTCTCCTGACTTTTGGTTGCTAATCAAAGCGAGACATTCGGCAATCGTATTGATATCGTGAGACAGTTGATATCACAGCTCTGAATCTGGTCCGACCGTAGACTTCGAAAGGCCTTCTTTTGCCCTTCTTAAGGCTGATGATTCCAGGCAGTCTCACCACCATCAGAAGACTTGATGGAATAGAGGGTGCGTATGCCCTGCCTCTCCATGATCACTTGTCGGTCGGTGGCCCCGTAGAGCCCTTGGTTCGAATGTTTTCGCCGGGCTAAGGCCGCAGGGGTCTAGCCTCTCGGCGGGCCAAGCTGAGGAGACGCGGCAGCATGACCGGCCACTCAGCCCTCGGGGCCCATCACGCGGCAGTAGATGGTGTCTGATTACCAAGCCCGTGTGCCGGGACCTCGCCTCCTCCTCTGAACCCTCCTCCATGGGTCGATTTGCCCTGGTATAAGAATATCACCCCGGCCCGCTCAGCCCTGTGCGCACCGAGATTAAGCCTATCGACCCCAGGGATCATTGCCTGTTTGCTTTTGCCCAACGCTTCAATCAAGATGACTCGCTTGATGGCCACATGCTGGAATCTTGCTCCGGCGGCTAGTCAACTCTCTTTAATGGGGAGCCGGGGGGCTCTCACCGCCGCCCTCGGCGCAACTCTATCTCGACGGTTGTCTCAACACGCCAGAAGGGCTCCATCTATTGGGGCTCGATGTTACTCTTCAAAGTCACGCGTCAACAATGGCCCAAATTATGCCCGCTATGTCCCCATCGTCGCAGCCTCGACGGGCCTTGCCCTCGGCGTATATCTATACAAGCGCAGTGGCACAAGCCCCGTCAAGATGGAGCTTACACCAAAGTGCCATAATTGTGTAGACGAGACGCCATCAAAGGAGGCAAGTCCTATAATTGGAAATGAGATCTCGAATCGACACTGACACCCTGCAGCCCCATATCATGCTTGCCCCTGCCATTGGGGCAGATCCGAAATTAAAGGTCTTTGAGACCGTTGACGACCACTTTGTGGAAGTCTCAGATCTACCGGTGGAAGATGCGATCCTGACGACGGCCCCTGAGGTCCCGCCTGTCATCACAAGAGACCACCCTGCCCTTGTCAAAGTCCCATTGGTGACTACGACTAAGCTGGCACAGCTCACGAGTCAGTATAAATACGAGCAGTGGACCTTCAACGGCACAGTTCCTGGACCCTTTATCCGGGCGAGAGTCGGCGATGTTGTCGAGTTGACTCTCACTAACAAGGACAAGGCGGGCAACCCTCACAATATTGACTGCCATGCTTTCACTGGACCCGGCGGTGGTGCTGCAGTCACCACGGCAGAGGAGAATGAGACCAAGACTGGTCGTTTCAGGCTTCTTTACCCAGGGCTCTACGTCTACCACTGCGCAGCCGCACCGGTTCCCGTTCATATCGCCAATGGCATGTATGGACTCATGTACGTGCAGCCAGCTGAGAATGATCTTCCTCCTGTGGACAAGGAGTACTACGTGATGCAGAGTGAATTCTATCACGAGCCACCAGAAATTGATGACGACGGACGTCGATCCGAGATTGTCGAATTTTCTTACCCCAGCGGTCTCCGCGAAGAACCTCAAGTTGTCGCGTTCAATGGCAGCGAGTCAGCACTCACTAGAGATCATCCCCTCACAGCCAACGTTGGCGACGATGTCCGAATTTTCTTTGGAAATGCTGGCCCCAACCTGACAAGTTCATTCCACGTCATTGGCTCTCACTTCAAGAATGTTTACAGAGATGGAGACGTGCTCAGTACCCCATCCAAGGCCATCCAAACTGTCTCGGTTCCCTCAGGCGGCTCAACAATTGTGGACTTGAAGATGCATGTTCCAGGAACATACGCACTTGTGGACCACGCCATCTTCCGCATGGATAAGGGAGGTGTTGGGTTCTTGAACGTCTCGGGCCCACAGAATCCGGCCGTGTATCAGAGTACCCAGCCGCCAAGACCCTGTGTGGGATGCAAATTACACGCCTGATCAGATCATCTCCGGACCCCACTCGGGCCCCTGCTCTCACATTCAACCGGTTGGGGGCAAGGTGAGCGACTGCGAAGCTATAGGTCACCGTATGTAGTTAGGACCCGGGGCGTAAGACGGGTAAAGTTAGATCAGCTCTTGATCTGCGGGACTAAAGGGGAGGGATTCGTTATGGTCAGACTAAGAGAGCGAATTGGATGAGTTCTATGAGTAATGATTTACGGCCGGATTCGGACAAATATTGAATGGAGTGGGAACGGAACCGGAAGGTGAACTTGGGAAATCTTGTGGACGGTGATATGTCATTAGTATGAGCACATAGGACAAGTCATAGTTATGCCGTTTATGTAACCAGTCACGTCTTTTTATTTACAAACCGGATATGGAGCATCGACACATAGTTAGTGGCAGAAAGTCTCCGTGTTGACATTTGGGTTGGGTTGCAAAAATGTCACGGTGTGATTCCGTAGCCAACTTGGTCGTCGACATGCAGGGGCAAGAATGCCTGGGGCATTGTGGAGACGCGGCGTTTAGAAGCGAGGCATCCATCAAATATCACGGGATTCTTCACGTGTATGAGCCTAATCCAACCAATCCTACTGTACCTAGGCTGTGGGCCTTGTTCCTCCCAGAAGCTGCAGCAGTAACCTACCCAAGTTTCTGGCTCGCTGCGCCGGTCTCCCCCTATTTTAGTTAAGCAATGACCTGGTCATTTAAGTTCATATCAGTATCGGGGTAGCGTGGATCGTAGTCTTATGGTCGGCCCAAGGTTAACAGGAAAATATGATAGGATATTCATTAATAGGAGGGCCAATATGGAGATGCACACAGCGTGATTAGGCAATTTGTTTTCAACTAAACCCTAACACAATCGCTCAATCTAACCAGAAAGCTCGACAGCATGTTGCTTCTTCGAAGATCGCCGCCCGATTGTAGAATAAGTCGGCGGGTCAGCCATTTGGGAGTTGACAGGCTCCCAACGATATGGAGGGACCACATCCTCAAGAGTTTCATCTGTCCCAATAAGATCCTTTTCCACGTCAACATGATCGCGGATCTTGAAAAAGATGACCGGAGCAGCGATAACAAGTGAGCAAGATAACAAGACCCAATTGCTGATGAACTCCCCCTCAAACGAAAGCTTCCTGGCGTCAAGGTTCCAGGCGATGGCAGCTCCAGCTGATTGGATACCTTTATAAAAGCCGATGTAGTTTGCACAACGACGGCCCGAGTTGGAAAGAGCACCGATGAACCTTGGGTAATCAGTAAAACGATCAGACCAGGGACGGAATTGGGATACTTACCAGTAGACGGTGGCTTGCCAGGCAGCATCATAAAAGCCATAGAAGATGTAAAGAAACAACGGCCCAACATAGCCCGGGCCCACCCAGTCGGTTGCCTTGTAGTCATCGGCCTCAAGAGTCTCCCTGGTATATGTCCTTTGAAACACATATCCGCCACCCCAGACAGCAAACGTGAGAACAAAGAGAACGACAAGAGCAATCTTGGCCTTTACCGAACGACGAAGGCGCGGATGATCCAATAGATATCCCCATGTACCGGCAGCAACAATCTGCGCCAGCCAGTATAAAAGGCTATTTAGAGCCTTGGCCCGTGTACTAAAATGCTCCTTGTTGATGGCGTTGAACTGATAGGTATAAAACCAATTCGAAGAGAAAAACATCGGGAATAAGAAGAGTATGAATGGCTCGAACTTGATCGTCTCGTACAGCCCCAAGAGCTCGCTCTGCCAAGTTGGGTTCTTCATCAAGATGACATAGGACCCATCTTCACGGATGATATCGTTCGCATTACAGAGCAAGAGGGCGAGACCGGCACCGGAAAACATCAGCACAGAGAGTCCAATGTAGGTGCCGTCTCCGACAGGTGCATTTTCCGTGGTCTTGATGTTGTCGCCAAGTGGAATCTGGTCAATATGAGCGATCAGCTCCAATGCAGTGGTAGCCCCAAACGGTCGGCCTGATAGGGGAAGACAGCTTTTCAAGATACTTACAAAGCATCCAATGACGGCACCCATGTTAAAGATTCCCCAAAACCAAGCAAAATAATGGCCTTTTCGCTCTTCGTTTGGATACGAGGTCATAATAGTGCCTTGCGCTGTCCAGAGCATGGCCGCGCAAAAACCAAGTAATACGCCGGCAAAGATATTGAATCCTGCAACGCCATCATGATGTTTGTGTACTAGCAGGCTAATGGTATAAATACCATACCCAATGCCACCAAAGGCCAACGTTATTTTAATACCAAGTCTGTTAACAAAGGTACCACTGAAGAATCCAAAGACAGCAAATGTGCTATATAACGCCGTGTTCTACGATACAGAGCAGTCAGTATCCGTTCTATTAACTCGTTGATGTAGCACTCACCATGTTGTCAGCCAGTGTAGCATCGTCCATGCCGCCACCTCCCATGCTGCTGAGTGTGTTGAACATGCCAGGGCACAGAAAGCATACGAATGCCACCATGCCCAGTTGTATCATGGGCGACGCATACCAGGGAAAGGTGAAGCCCAAAATCCGGTACTGGCGGTACTTCCAGCTGTGAGGAAATTCTACAATGCCGGTTGAGTGATTGTACAGCGTGTCAGGGCGATCATACGTCACGGCCTCGGGGTTGAGGACCGGCGCGGACTGTCCTGCTGCGGGCGTGTTGAGGGACATGCTGGGCGATGTGCAGGTTGCCGGACACCATTTGCGGGGAGGCTCACAGACGGGAGGTATGGCCTTTTCAGGGATTGATGGACAACCTAAACCATTAAGTAAAGTCGCCTTGGGGTCCGAAACATGCAGCAAATGCACGTCTCAGATCATTCCTCTCTGACAGGATCTAGACTGCCTTACCGGTATGATCGCGTATGCAAGGATGCAAAGCTGAGTTGCCGGCACTTTTAGTATTGATGTTGATTGGACTTCTACACGAATATTACATCCAAAAGTGCAGAGAGATGACGAATTGGCCGCAAGTCTGGTGTGTTACGACAGCTCGTATATTGGTGTGGCGTCCCACCAAAGCGCAAATCAATGCATAAGCCACATATTCCGTCTGAGTAATGGTGTTCTCAGGCAGCCAATGTCATGGAGGCTGGCATGTGGCCAAGGGTTGGGGGCCGCGCCATAAGGCTCTGAGCCTCAATCCGGCATTGTTGTGCGCTGTAGCCGATCAGATGACATGGTTCAAATTCAGTATTGATTTTCCTGAGCTGTCAAATCCCTTCACCATGCGATGGTTGTCTAATTTTAAATACCCTTATCAGCCCATATAGCCTAACGCGTAATTCTACCATCAACTTGCCTCTTCACTTCTCCCCTCTCCTGGCTAGTCGCCTACTTGAACCCGAGCCAGCCCTAAGCCTCAACTGAGCCGCTGTCTCATGTTTCTTGTCCCCTTGCGTACCGCGTCCAGATTACCCAAAGCCTGCTTATCAGCATTCAACGCACAGCCTCTTAGCCTCGGCCACCGGATTACGGCTCCCGAGGATGGGCTGCTGTTACAGTATGAATGGGCAAAAGCCAACGCGGTGACACGTACAAAGCCTCTTCCAACCCCATGCTGCTAATAGCATAACAAAATACACCGACGCCGTCTGGGCTCTTTCATGGGCCAGGAAATTCTAGTACTCCAGATGATCGGTTGATCTGAGTCATGAATTAATCGCCGGGATTGGCTGGGGTAAACGGCCCGCTCCTTGGCACTAATCTGATGACAAGTCTTGATGATCGCGTCTTGCACACACGCCCGGCACCCCAGCCTCCGATTAGCTAATGGCCAAACGTGTCCACGGCGATCTTTTTGGGGGTCATTCGCTCCCTTGCGCTCTCTTGGTAGCAAGTGCATCCCAGTTCGCGACGATGATCGCCAACTGTCAGCCGCACTACTGTACCTCCTGCAATCCTTGCGCGCACTGCCACCACCAGTTGGCGATGCCATTTCCACCGCAATACCTTGGCCAAGAATCCCCCGAGTACGCGGGTGGTTGATTTCATTATCTGTCTTGGTGTGGTATATTAGACAACCGGTCTGAATATCTAGCAATCATCCACTTTGTGGATAATCGCAGTGTAGACGTTTGCTATGGACTACACGCTTGACCAAATCATGAGGCCTCAAGATCACTGTAAACAGTTCCAAAGTGCGCCTCAAGTCTCTGCCCGATAGCGGAGCGGGAAACGTGGTTGTGGGCAGTGCCATGCAAGGAAGACCCTGTTTGCTCCAGCCCTGTCAGGCGAGCTACAGTAAAGCCACTCGCCGTAATACATCCAATCGCGTCTCATCGGGAAGCGTGACGGCAACTGTACCCGAGCCTTAGCACCCAACAATCTGCTTGTCGGGGACTGCTCCCCTTTGTGGCATTAATTTGAAGGCTTGTGGTGGTTGCTGTGGTCGCAAAATAGCTTGTGACGATAGCCGAAGCCTCCCTTGTCCTTCCTCCATGCGAAAACCGAAGGCTACAACCTATTCTTGACCATCGTTGCCTTTCTTCGCGCGTCGTTGAGGCTGGCCACTCCGCATAACATCCATGCTGACCGATGACTAGACGTCAGGTAGAATCGCGCCCGTGAACGCGACCGGATGGAATCATTTTGGATGAGGTTCACAGGGGCCTACAAGGCCACCCAGGATTTATACCTTCTCAGGAGCGTAGTAACCTTGAGTATCGTTATTTTGCTATAAAATAAAACGCGGAAGAACGATAGATCAGTCGTTGGCCAAAGGTGGGGATGGATTCGCGGCCAAGTGGTCGATGGCCGACCGAGGATCGGGTTCGGTGATTATATAATCCAAACACGTGATCTTCATGAGCCAAAGTCCCTTATCTTGATAAGCTCCATCCAAGGAACCATTATTTGGGGTAGGTACTGTGAGGAATTGAGTTCTGAAAACCGGAATTTATCTACATGGTTTCTTTAATAATTAGCTATATATCTCGAAATAATAGCTGATGATTTGATGAACCTTCTTAATCAGTATCCTATCATTGGGCGATGTCAGAGCGTGAAACATTTAACCTAAGTCTGAAAAAACAACTACAGATCGGCAGCGCACCGAGGTATGGGTTAGTAATGACCCAAATATTGTTTACCATCAATGTGCACTTAATTGCTATGTAGAAAACAAGTATTAAGAGGGTGCAACATAAGAATGGAGTTTGAGATCTTCAACCCGAGAAAAAAGGTGATAAGGCGTAGGGTAGGTAAGAAGCCAAGCCCAGCCAAGCCCAGCCAGGCTCAAGTGAGCGACAGTGCGCAGAGATAAGATAACAAGCCTGCTAGACCTCTTCAAGTTGTTGTGTCTTACTTTGTTTCGAGTCGTCGGTTCTAGATCCAATCACTGCAACGATCGGACCATCGCGATGCTGATCCTCATCCCGAACTGAGAGGCGTTTTCCGGGGCTAAGCTAATCTGTCAAATCTATTTGACTAGCTCCGGGCTGAAAACGCTTGTCGGTGGGTGTTTCGGATGGTTCTAGGTTTGTGACTGGCTGGCAGATGGTACTGTGCAACACTGAGCGTTGCTGGGAAGTCTCCGTCCCTTGGCTGAGATATGTTTGGCCGGCGCCAATTGATGACGTCGATGAATATAAATATTTCTCCTGCCCAGCTGCCTCTCGCTTGTGGTCGCGTTTCTTTCTCTTCCATCCCTGGAATATTCCAGTATTGTTAGGCGTGATGGTAATCCTAAAGTCCAAAAACCCATACGCCTTTCCTCTAACCCCGACGAAGTATGCTCCTGCACCAGTACCTTCGCTGGAGGAATGGAAACAGCTATGGAAGATCTGGGATCTTGTGACGACCCGGATGATTCGGCCTGAGGCTCTGATGGAGCAACCGATTCCGCTGCGGAACCCGTTGCTGTTCTATCTAGGGCACATTCCAACCTTGTACGTGCCTCGCTAAGGCGAAACAATATAACCAGGCATTAACTGAACATGTTTTAGTGAGGATATTCACCTGACCCGCGCTACGGACAAAAAACCCACAGAGCCAGCCTACTTCCATCGAATCTTTGAGCGAGGCATTGATCCAGACGTCGACGATCCCTCAAAATGTCATGATCATAGCGAGCTGCCGGATGTGTTCCCACCACTAAACCAGATTCTCGCATACCGTGAGCGGGTCAAAGACCGCATTCAGAGCCTTTACGAAACAGGCAGGGCTTACTCGGATCGCTGCATTGGACGCGCACTCTGGATTGGCTTCGAACATGAGGGTAGGTCTCTATAGGAAATGATGATGAAAACTGCGAAGTTGACAACCAGCCCTTTAGGTCTTCACGCTGAGACATTTCTTTTCATGACAATTCATAGCGCAAATGTCCTTCCCCCTCCTGGCATACCAAAACCTGATTTCGGAAAGCTTGCCAGGTCAGCGGCCTCACACCGACTCGAAAATCAGTGGTTTCGGATACCCGAGCAGACATTTACCATTGGATATCATGATCCCGAGAATGATGATGGACCGGATCGATTCTTCGCTTGGGATAACGAACGCGAGCCGTATGACGCGAATGTGCCCAGCTTCGAAACACAAGGTCGACCTGTAAGCAATGGCGAATACGCCAACTATCTGTTTCAGACAGGATCTCTTCAGACCCCGGCTACTTGGAGAAAGCTCGGAGACTACGATGAGGATCGAACTTTGGACAGTTTTGTTTCTTGTCATTCCGTCAAGACTGTCTGGGGGCCAATTCCCTTGACTCAAGCCCTGGACTGGCCAATCATGGCGTCCTTTGACGAAGTAGAAGGGTACGCAAACTGGAATGGAGGTCGTCTACCAACCCTTCACGAGCTTCGGAGCATCCATCAGTACGTGGACCGCCGGCGTGGCGCCCCGGAAAGCAAGGTCAACAAGACGTATCACACGGATCCCAATGCAATTTTCGTGGATCTCACAGGAACAAACTCCGGGTTTCTCAACTTCCACCCGACCTCAATTACACATAAAGATCATCTTTGCGGGCTGGGTAACACAGGCGGTGCGGCAGAGTGGACAAGTGATCTTTTCTCTCCGCAGCCTGGATTTAAGCCGATGGATATTTATCCCGGATACAGCGGTAGGTTATCCAATCTGTAGTTTTCGAAGTCGTTTGGTAATTCTAGACAGAGTACTGACTACATCGTTCTAGCCGACTTTATGGACGGAAAGCATATTGCTATTGTGGGCGGAAGCTGGGCGTTGCATCCTCGCATCGCGGGACGGAAGAGCTTGTGAGTCCGGTTGATGTCTGACGTAGCAGCTGCATTGCTAACTCGACGTAGTTTGAACTGGTGGCAGAAAAAATATATTTGGCCATGGGTAACATTTCGTCTCGTGAGAGACATCAAATAGCCGACAATAAGTGGCTTCACAAATGAAGGTCGGGTTGAACTTTTGTTCAATGAGGTTCAAACCAGGTGGTGAGTAGACTGAGAGCCAGTCTTCATAGAATTAAATGAGTTGCTGCCCAATGAAAATAAGGACGCTCTATTGCTCTATTCTATGCTAACTTCAATTTCTATTCTAAGAACATGTACACACGGCCCTCTTTCTCTATGGAGCTTTTACAGAGTCGGATCATCTGCTGCAATCGGAACCAGACCACCCCTGCCCTTGAATACCTCCAAGATATCAGCCTGCTCTGTGAGAATAAACCTGTCCGTCTGCTTTCCAATCGCGGCCAACTTCTTCCAGCGTTGGAAGTCAGCTGGGTTCCTCTTATCGCCATGGGCCTCCTGGGCATGCTCCCAGTGACCTTGCGAGAATCCCAACATGCCACTAACTGTCTTGTTCTCAATGTCGTAGACGAGCGAAACGATTGTCCCGGTCTCTTCGAGCCAGTTGACTTGCCAAAGCTCGCCCGGTCGTATGCATTGATAGGCTGCCTTTTGATAGTTGATGCGACCGGCCATTGGGCCACCGTGGATGGCGTAGACAACCCGATCTTCGGAGAAGAACCAGATCTCATAGCGCCATTTTTCTGGCTTTCCTTCGGAGTCTGTGGCGTTGTAGTCGTAAACGAGATGTGTGTCGCGGATATCCTTCTCAAAGGATGGATCCAAGGGAGTATTTGTCTGATATTGTGGAAGGATCATTATTGAATATTCTTGTTTTTATGGTCTGGAAAGAAGAGTAGAATCATGAAAAAGGCGGCTTCATGGCACCTTTATTTATACTCATACTCATGAGGTCTGGTTCGGCCGACGGCTCGCCAAAGTAACGTCATCACCCACTCCCTCGGAACTGCGGCTCAGGATCGTATCCACAATACCGGAATTACACCAGAGATTTGCTGGGATCACCTTGTCAAAGTTTATATCCGAAGCCCGATATGGCCAGAGGCAAGATCCAGAACTTAAGTTTGCCATCGTATGATGTCACACGGGACTAATAGAGCACCCACTAATTCTCGCAATTGGCCGACAGTCTCACGATTTAGCAAATGCTATCGGCATTTCCCATCGGCAAAACCGCATAAATCAGCGTTTTCTGGTCTCTTGGTTGGCTCTGTTCCGAGCAGGAGCCAACCCATTGGGAATGGAAATGAGCGATTTCTCGGACTGGGAAAATCTGTTGTGCCACACTCTCGAGCTTCACCGTATGTTAAAGGCCTTCTAACCTCGTTTGGCCTTTAGCTTCAGAGCGCATATAGCACTCGGTGCGAGCGGATGAACAAACTGCGACGAAGCATGAAATTGGGGGCTAGCTAAGGGATTGTTGTCAAGTTATAGGACGAGGAACATAGCGATTGAATCTATAATGTGTTAGCGCTGCTGTAGGGGCCAAGAGCTTCCTTGGAGAAATGGACGTCCACCGAGGTGTAACACATTCGATCGGGATCCAGTCCATGATTGAGGAATGTTCAACCAGTTATTGACCACCTTCAACACCTTAGCTGTATATCTGAATTTATTCCAGCCTGGTAATCATCCTCCGCAATAACTAAAGACAGGCAGTTCCGTGGGTTGCAAATGCTGGCGTTCCAGCAGGATTTACAACCTTGCCTGTCAGGGATAGCGTCCCGTTTCAGCACCCTGGCTCGCTCCGTCAGCACAAATTGTCAGCCTAAGTGGGCTGTGTCTCACGTCGCCTTTATCTCCTCATCTGCATTGCAAAACTGAGCAACTTCTTGAAGATAATGCCTTATACATACGAGCCGTTGACCGGCGACGAGATACGTCTCCTAACTCTGGACCCGATACAGGGCGATGACAACACATCGCCAATCGGCTGCAGCTTAGAGCATGTATCCTTACCGCCTTTGGCCGAGGTAATTCACGAGACTGGGTATAAGGGTGAGGATCACGTCTGGCCCGAGATATACAGGCCGTGTGACGCATCGCCGCTATTCCGAGGGCGCCTAGATCCTAGTGGACCGCCAAAAAACTTCCCAACCGCCATCCCAACAACGCATGAGACCACCGACGTGCCCGTCGAGGAAGACCGGCACTGGCGATATACATGGGGAGACTACGTCGCTCTGTCGTACTGTTGGGGGCCTCCAGAGCCTCGTCATATTATCAAGCTCAATGGGCATGACTTTTCTGTCTCATCGAATCTCTTCAACGCATTGCAGCTTCTGCGGCGAAGCCAACGCGTCCGACAGGGCTTCAAGCTCTGGATCGACGCTATTTGCATCAACCAAGACGACATTACCGAGCGAAGCCAACAAGTATTGCGCATGCGGGACATCTACGATTTATCGTGGCAGGTCATCACCTATCTCGGTGCCGAATCCGATGGGAGCGAGCTGGCCATGACTGCTTTCCGCTGGATGGCATCGCGGGTTGAACGAGGCGAGAATTTGGATGGATTCTACCGTGAGCCGACCAAGATTGGATTTCCAATGTCGGGTAGTATGGTTGTGACGTGGAGTAGCATCATGCGAGGTGCTGTCTACAAGGCGATATTCTACTTGCTGACCAGGAATTATTGGCGGCGCATGTGGATTCTCCAAGAGGTTGCCATGGCGAGAGAGGACGCACCTGTGGCATGTGGCGACGAATATTTGTCATGGAGGCAAGTCTCCGATGCTGCCAAGTTTATTGAACTTGACGAGGGCAGATTTGATCGCGAGGTGATCAAATACGCCTTCCCCAAGGAAGCGCAGCATGGGACCTTCGAGTTTGCAAGAGGAAGGCTCGGTGAAAAGGGTGGCTGGTCCGCTGAAGGAACATGGGAGTTGTTGCTGGACATGTTGGATCTGCGCACATCTCAGAGACAAGCTCCTAGCTCGGAGTCCTCGATCGACTTTTTGAAGC
This sequence comes from Fusarium decemcellulare, assembly GCA_013266205.1. Taxonomy (NCBI): domain Eukaryota; kingdom Fungi; phylum Ascomycota; class Sordariomycetes; order Hypocreales; family Nectriaceae; genus Fusarium; species Fusarium decemcellulare. Next base: position 36,108 of record JAAGWO010000084.1, read on the forward strand.
TTCTGCTGCTTGCTCGAAAGGCCAATGCAACCGACAACAAAGACAAGGTCTATGGAATTCTTGGCATCAGGATGGTAGCCGAACGGTTGTCTCTCATACCTGACTACAACCTTTCGATATCGGACATATACCAGAGCTTCTCAGAAGAGCTCGTGTCCAAGGGAGACCTGAACATTCTCCGTTTAGTTTCTCGACATCGTGCCAAAATCCGAAGTCGTTGGAACTTTGGACACTCTCTCGTTATTGAAGGCAAACCAGTTGTAAATTCCCTTCTCTCATCTGTTCGGAAAGGGCTATCCAAGGATCCACCCGAAGAAGATTGGGTTGGTGATGAATGCTCTCACGAGCTCCCGAGTTGGGCGGTCTGCTGGTCATGCAAGCCAGCTCCAACTGCTCATCTTCGTGGAAAGTATCGTGCTGGAGGTGGTCCCAGCTCACCGCCACCGAGCATATCAGGCTCATGCCTCGTGGTGCGAGGTATTATACTCGATACCGTTAGCTCTCTTAGCAGCTTCCACCCCGAGGAAGCCGACTCTACTTATCCTTTCAATGGCTCATCAACGACGACCAGCGCTTATGGAGACCTTGAAGCAACTCGAGCTGCTTTTTGGCGCACTGTCATTGGAAACACTACTGCCGATGGCACATATCCTGCCCCAGAGTCATACTCAGTCCTGATTGATCGGCTACTATGGAAGTTTGGATCCTCTGATGTTGAAGCAAACGGGTTTGGCCTTCATGAAGTTACAAATCGGAACAAGACGCTTCATCTCTCCGGGTATTCACTAGAACAGCTTGCTTTTGGAGAGAAGAAGGACTCTTGGTTTAGTTCTAAAGGGAAGGAGAAGAACACAAAAGATCACCAGCATCACCTCACCCCCGATCAGCTTGCGGCCATGTCGTGGGCAATGAATGCTCTGGCATGGAGGCGTCTGGTTGGCACCGAGGGAGGACGCATGGGGCTGGCTTGTTCCGGAACCCTGGCAGGCGATAGCGTTGCTCTGCTACTGGGATGTGATGTGCCCATGGTTCTCAGGCGCAGGGGTGAAGGTGGCTGGACTGTGGTGGGCGAGTGTTGTCTTCACGGGGTCATGGATGGGGAGGCGCTGGAAACTAAGACTGAGGATATCGGCGAGATTGTGCTTCACTAATTAGTGGCGTGCCAGTATCCACTTCTGTATCCAGTGGAAGATTTATGAATCTGAGTGTGGTTTGTAAAAATCAACCGTGAAATCCGGTGGAAGAGCCTCAATTGTCGACCGGAGGTCGCAAAGACCGGGCCGTCGCGTCGGCATCTCGGCACCCTGACAAAGGTAGCTCTTGATAGATGGCAATACCGCCGAGAAAGCGATGAGGCTCAATGGTGCAAGAGATGCACGAATGGCGAGTGCAGTCGCGCACCAACAGGAACCCCTGTACAATGACGCGATCGCTTGGGTCGGGAGATTCGGTTGCTCTAAAAACTGGCAGTTCCCTCTTCCGGAATGATTGCCGAGATGGAAATGTCGGTAGTAAAGCATGAAAAAGGCGCAAGGAAAGACGCCAAGTTATTCCAGCTATCATGATTCTGGGAAATCAGATTTCATCATCCGCTAACTTACGACGTCGTTCAACTCCGGTGAATCCGTCTATTTCGATGAGGGTTCGCTTTTGATAGATAACGGATTCCCTTGAAAAGAGTTGTTGAGCCCGTTAAGTTGAGTTCCAAGACAATTCGTCTTGCCTTAGCAAGCCCAAGATCTTTCCGCAAGCCATGCGTACCTTGTCTTTTTCTCTCGTCGCGGCTCTCGGACCTTATGTGGGTGCCAGCAGAGGCCCGTTCTTGGAATCAACAGGCGACGGCTCATGGGTTATTGGGAACGACCTTTGGAATGTCACACAAGGACCCGTGTATGCCAAGAACCTCTTCTGGGAGGGTGTTCCTGGTGAGGATCTTGTCGGGTCAGCTTCTGGCCACTATGTGGGATACGGTATGAAATCTTCCGAGATATTATCTATCCACTTGCTGATATGACATCAGATGGAGAAAACAATTTTCTGTTTACCAAGGCAACAGTAGCAGCAAAAGGATCGCACTTCATTGATGTCAGCTTCGAGTCGGCCGCTGGAGATCTTCACTGGGTCATCTTTGACGATCTGTCTGGAGCATACCAGTATTTCGTCAATCGCGCCCTGCCAGACATTAGCATTCTTCGAACACTTTGGCGACTATCCCCAGAGTACTTTACCCATGGACGAACGCACCTCAAGGATGAGCCGCTGCCAGACTTCAAGCTCTACAAGACCGCCACTAATGTTCAAGACGAGACCTGGCAACTTGCCGATGGATCATACATCACCAAGTACGACTGGTCTAATGCTGTGAGGGACCGTGATTTCTATGGCGTTTACGGCTCAAAGGTTGGATCTTGGTGGATTCACCCTTCTACCGAGTACTACAACAGTGACCATCTGAGCCAGACCTTGACTGTTCACCGAGAGAGCAAGACAGGAGATGCAGTGCAGCTGAACGTTGTGCAAGATACATCTCACTTCCGAGTCGGACTCAAGACACCTCAGCCAGTGGGCAAAGTTTGGGGCCCTTGGTTGTGGTACTTGGTAAGACCTCCACCACCTTTTACGCACGTGTCAAGGTTAACCTCAAACAGAACAACGGCAGTGTGCACGACGTTGCAGCCAAGCGACAGGAAGAGCTCAGACATTTCCCGTACAACTGGTTCAACAACAAGGCGTACAAAACCAGAGGAGGCCTGCAAGGAACACTTCGCCTTTCTGACGGTCGCCCCGCCGCTAACGCCGCCGTCTACCTCGGCGATAGTGACACGACCATTCGGCCATCTGTGCAAGGTAGCAACTATTACTACACTACCTACACCAACGACAAGGGACGTTTCTCATTTGATGATGTGCGAACGGGCCCGTACGGCCTATACGCTTGGTCTAACGGTGGAAAGCTCGCCGATGTATACACCAATTTTACCAAGTCTGGCGTGACCGTCACCAAGGACAAGACTCTCAATCTGGGCCAGTTGGATTGGAAAGTCAAGGACAAAAAGAGCCCTATCTGGCAGGTCGGTGCCTTCGATAAGACAGCCCGAGGCTTCAAGAACGGAGGCGTTCCTTACCAGCACGGCGTCACAGAAGAAAGCCCCGCGAACCTGACTTTCACTGTCGGTGAGTCCAAGGATTCGGATTGGTACTACGCCAGCTCCGCCATTGGAACCTGGACCATCGAGTTCAACTTGTCCAAGAAAGACATTGCAGCCAACAAAGGTGCTCTGCTGAGCGTCTCCCTGGCTGGATACTCTCAAAGTGCAGCCCTCGATATCGATGTCAATGGCAAGGTTTACGATTCCTTGAGCAAGGACACTCTCACAAGCGACCCTGCGCTCTATCGTTCGGGAAAGATTAGTGGCGAATGGCGCTTTTTCCAGTACCAGATCGATCCTGAGGTGCTGAAGGAGGGGTTGAATACGGTTGGCTTTACCGTCACTCGCTATACCAAGTGGAGAGGCTTCCTATGGGACAGCATAATCTTGGAGTGGGCGTAAGGAGGTATTGGGAGGAACCCAGGTCACCAGATTTGGCCCTCTTCATGTCAGATGGTGTTAATCTTCTCCGAAAATAAAACTACCTATTGAGGGGGGCACCCATTAATCCAGGAACTCAGATCATGGCAGTGAATCCCTAGCTTAAGCAGAGGCCATAAAGATGCAGCTGCTGGCCTCAATCTCAACCCAACAAATTGACGGTTCTGTGTAGCATGCTTTTACGACTTCTACCCCGCTGTTTTTCTGTTTATGGGTTTTATTGCATTGGCAAGGAGATGGTCCCACGACTTCATGATGATCTGTCTCACCACTTCAGCATTGAGTTGTCATGCTGATTTAACTCGTTCTGGTTTACCACTAATCATTCAGTCCCCTTGATACTCGCGGCTGGCTGTGCCCGCTGAGGTAGTGGATTGTGGCCAGCTGAAATATGCATGTCTTGCCCGCTCCGTAAGACGAGCCTGCATGAAATGAGCCATAGAGTCTAAGTGCGTCAATGGCAATGTCAATAGCGTTGCTAACCCCTCATATGAACAACCAATTGAGGCGTTTGGTCCCAAAACCCCCGCCCACGGATAGATCCGGTGTACTAGCAAACGCCGTACGCTTGGACATCGAGGTTAGGGTGTCTCGGAATGGGTGGTAGGGTCTTGCAGGAGGAATTGAGGGGTAGCTTCTTCAGTTGAGATTCAGATTAGCGACAGGCGCAAGGATCGGTCTTTTGGTAGAGAGAATATCATGAAGTTTCACATACAGAAGCTGCGTTCCTATATTCTTGCCATGGCGAACCTACCAATTGGTCCCATTACTGTCAATTTTAGGTGGAAACGTATTTCGTATCCGTACCTTCAACCCCGCAACAGCTGCAGTACGAGTGACGTGAATTACGTGGAACTACTCTTAGTCAAGTCGAATGTCTCAGCCAAGCTGAAGATGTGCATTCAGCTGGTACTTGGTGGCTGAAACCTGCCTATTCCGGGGTTGGAGTACAATTCGGTAACCCCAAAGGGTTCAAACCCCTGCCTAAACACCTGTATTACTCAGTTGAAAACAGCTGAATATTTTGCACATGGCTGCTTCACAGAAGCTGGACATCACAGACTTAGCCATATGCTTAGCTAGGGAGGATGCCAAGCAGAGTGGTACTTGCCCAAATTCGCTGATTCTCATTCTGGTATGCACGGGATATGTCAGAAGCGGGGTTGGATGAAGGGTCTGCGATGTTACATTGCAGTCCAAGACATAGACCACCTACGGCCTGCATCTCTCCGTAGCTTGAGCCAATAAATACATCGAACTGAGTGGTGCATGTGAACTGTACCATGGCTTGCCAATACTGTTGAGAATTCAGTTGTGGCCAAAAATGCATCCTTTCTTGACCGACTGACGTGTCCTACCTGATCATCACGCATGGTGATTCACATGCACTTACACGGCGACACGATTCGTCCAACACTGGAATCCGCTCGAAATTACCGTTTATCTACGGGAAAAGTCAGCTTGGCTGCTTCACCTCGTAGGCTCCCAGTGGCTATAAAAGGGTGAGTCTTTGCCGGTAACAGATCCTCTTGATCTTCCACAACTTACAACAGCTCAACAATACCACCTCTTTCAAAATCTAAGCCTCCTCTTCTGTTTCTTCCAAGAATCCTCGATCACCCCATTCAAGTAAGTTCCTTACCCATCGAATTGGGGTTCTTACTAACGTCACTCATAGAATGGTTTACACAATCAAGGTCCGCGTCTACCAGACCAACACCAACGCCTTCTTCCATATTGTTGAGAAGGGCTGCTGGCACTACGCCAACGGCGCCACCTGGACCGAGCAGGATGGCATCCTCACCCTCACCATGGGCGACAGTGGCACCTCTGGCATGCTCCGCTTCAAGACGGAGCAGAACAAGGAGGCCTTCTTCATCGCCATGGGCGTCCACAACTACAAGCCCTGGGTTGATATCGTCACTGGTCTTGGTGACGACATTACCTGCGTCAAGGCTCTCCCCGAGTACTATGGCAATGCCTCCGACAGGACCCGCTCCAGGGAGTCTCAGCGCACCAGCCAGTCCATTCTCAACATTGACCGCCGCACCATCTCTACTGAGTACAAGGTCTCCAGCGGCAACAACCTTGAGCTTAACATCATCATTGGATAAAGCGTTGGCAAAAATACTGAGGAAGGGGGCTAGTTTACTATGGCAGGATTTTGTCGTACAAGGCTCCATACTGTCAATCCTTTAAAGAATATGAACGAGTCTTCAAAGTGGGTTTCTCAGCCTTTTCAGCGATATTGTAACGAAGTGCATGATATGAATCTTGATGACATATAAAAAAGCCTAGTAATTTCAAACACCATCTCCGCATGGTATTTTTATCAAGATGTTATAGTGACTGTTGGTCCTCGGTGTTCTTGGATCTGACAAACTGAACCCGCTCCTCTTAACGGGTAGAATGGTCCGTTTACATCCTTTCTAGATCCCTCAAAACAGCATAGAAATACATCTTCTCCTTCATATTCTCACAGCTGACTCCTTGTCTTGAAGTGTTTGTCAAACCACGCAATACACTGATCCTCAGCTACCGCGGCCTGCTCCGCCATACCCCTGGTATCCATAGCTGCACGAACGCAAAAGCCGTGGCCAGCACCTGGATAAACTTGAATCTCGCCCCTTGCAGACTCCGGTTTTCTATAAAGTACAGGTTTCATCTTTTCCACGTTGGCTATGGAGAACTGGCTGTCGTTGTCGCCTACAGCAATCGAGACTGGTAACGTGATATTGTCAAAGTCGCTGGGAAGGCTCAAGGCGCTAGGATGGCCAGCGAAGGCGGCGTCTATGAGATTTTGGCCTTGGCCTTGGTGGCCGTGAGCCAGAAGAATTGCATGCTTGCCACCCCAGCAAAACCCAGCGACACCGACGGGGAGCATGGAGCCCTCTTCTTTTCGAAGTTGCTCAAAAACGCGTTTGACAATCGGGAATGTTTTGCCAAATCTGTTACGGATCATGAATGGGACAAACACCCACAGTGCCATAAACAGGTTATACCTGGACCAATGTTAGTGAATACTAGGTAGGTAGGTAGTTGAGGTAATGATAGTGGATGCTCACCCTCGCCGCAGCAAGTTTCCGGGTGCCATGGCGATGTGCATCTTCTCAAGTCCTGATATGGGTGCAGAGGGGCCTAATTACGTGAGTATTGAAGGACCAAATAGCGCATAACTGGAAATGCTTCTTCTTACCAATCATAAAGTCAGGCAAGTAGACCTTATAGTTGCTCTTGTCGGCGTAGTGATCAGCGAGCAGCCGGCAATTGACAAAGTCCCAACCAAAGGCATCTGGAATCACCACTATGATCCCTCTCACATCCTTGCCTTGAGAAGGTTCGACGACATAAGTGTCTAGCCCGTAAAGGTTGAGAGTTTTGCCTCGAGGCTTGCCGTCGTGGACGCTCCCCTTGAAGCAGTCAGGGCAAGACATGGTTATTCGATTGATAAGGTGGTGCCCGGGCTTTGAGGATCGAGGAATTCTCCTATTTCATTATTGTAAGATTGTATAATATGAAGTCTTGAATGGAGAAGTCGAGGTCATATAAGTGATACCGAGGGTGGAGATAACCAAAGTCCGATGCTCGGTGCCGAATCGGCAAAGTGGATAGCCTTAGCACGTGAGAACCTCAGGTGCCGATCCCTCGAATAAACTGACCATCTTCAGTTTACGATCGTGGCAAAAGTGGCTCTGGATGCCGAAAACGCAGCGCTAAATTGGCTCACATCAAAGCGCCTAGCGTATTATTTGCAGCTCACCTGAGGTTCTGTTGGTTTTATGAGGTGGAATTCAGCTTGCATTCTACCCAGCGGGTGGTTAAGCCACAACCAGAGATTCAATAATTAGTGACATTTCACCAGCGAAAAGGTCAAGCACCATTATTGAAGCAGTATAGTTGAAAGTATTTACAATTTGTTAAAATCATATGTATAGCGTGCTAAAGTACGCGGCCCTATGAACATCGTGGAGGAAGAGACATAGGTAGCTCGGCACGATGTTACCGCTTGGGCTTTCCCTTGGAGGCTCCAAGCATATCCATCAAAGTAGCTAGCATCTGTAGGACAGCAAGCAAAGCAGGAACCCGAAGAATCCTGAGCATGGCTTCCTCGTCTACTTCCGGGTTGACTGATACGAGCTCCGTCTTGCCCTTCACCTGGTTGTTAGGACTCTGCTCTTGCTCCTCCTCCTCCGCCACATCTGTATTTGATGAGCTCGGGAATGACTTGAGAGAGGGTACGGAGATTCGTTGTCTCTCAGACAAGTGCGCGAGGGCATGGGCGACTTGTTTTATGTTCTCCAAGGTTGGTTCCGCTAAGCCATGCGGGGCTGGATTCTGTTGGTTGCAAAGGCACCGCGGCACCCTGTCGGCCCCAAGAGACGGCGGATTGACCCTGCTGTTCAATGTTTCCTGTTGTGGGATGTGGCTCTGTTGGGTATCTGTATCGATACTATCAGAGCTTTCCGTGTCAGGTGAGGTAGGCTGGAACGATGCTGGAAGAGTATCAGGGATCTCGACGGGAATCGCTTCGTAGTTTTCCATCTCCATTGCTCTTGGCAACGATCTCGCCAGCTCATCCAACCGGCTCTGGAATAGTTCTGGGGACTTTAAGTCTATCAATGTTGTAGTTTGACCCTCTTCTTGGTTCTTGCTGGACCCAAACCTTAGCTTAGACTTCACCCTGTGTTTCCACTTCTCTAGCTTCCCCTCGATCTCGACCTTCATCAAGAATGGTTGCCCAGCGTGTTCGAAAGCGAAAGCCGTATGAACACGACTGCTGCGGGAGGCTTGGATCTCGAAGTCGTTGTCCTTAAGGTCCCATTTAAGAGTCTTGTACGTCCAGGTGTTTTTACCCGGCAAGAGCTGGCCGTTGAATGTCCAACGGGAAGAGTATTTGAATGTTTTCTCCGAGTCTACACCCACACCGCTGGCGCCACCTCCCATTACATGAAGCTCAGGAGCCATGCGCATGGTACGTTTGAACTCGGTGCTCTTCTCTTCACCAATGAGCTGCTTGGGGCCATACCAGTCCGTCATCTGGACGGGGCAGTTGGACGTATGATAGGTTCGATCTGATCGAGTCCTGTACGGATGGAGGCACCTATCAGCATCGTCCAGAGTCACTGTTACTGTCGCACTCTTGACTTTGCATCCCTGCGGCGGGCCGAAGTTGAGGTCGAGGTAGATGATACCAGCAGGAAATCGGTCATCGCCAAGAACGCCCCATCGAGACTTTTTGAAGAGGAACCGACAGTCGACAGTCATCTTTCCAACGGATCTTGTTCCTACGCTGGCACTGGAATGACCGGATGAGAGATCATCGAATCGTCGAAAGGGCTCATACCGCCCAAACCTCCTTGTTGAGCTGAACAGAGCCGGCTGAGACTGATATTGACTTTCCATATTGCTGGAACAGATACTCCTGGACGAACATTAGGATTGGTTTCTAGCAGGAAAGAAGAGAAAAGAGACTGAGAAAAATAAATTGAGAAGAGGAGGAATCAAGGAAAAATTGGAGGCTCACAGCCTGATTCAGTTTTGCGCCGTGACACTGTTTTCAGCTGACGCGGGGGGAGTCTTGGCAGGAAGTTGCTGATCCTGGCCTACCCCGGCGGTTACTGCGTGGCAAGGCATAAATTGCGCGTTCCAACTACCTGGTTGGTTGGATGTGACTAAGGCATGCAGATAATGTGCGAAAGCACATTCAAACCCCTGCGGGATTTGCGGCTCATGCGTAGTTCGCCGTCCGCCTCGCGAGGCTCGCCGCCCACCCTGGGGGTCCCCAACCCTACTCTACTTTCCCTCCTCATACGCATGATACTCCTTGAGCCATCAACCACCTGGGCCAAAATTGGAGGAATTCGAATAAATCCAGCTCCGTCATAGGTTAACCGCCAAGATGAACCATGTGGACGATTCCAAGCCCCCTCGCCCCAAGTCTCCGGCCTTGGGCCCCCCAAACGAGAGACCATCCAGAAGCAAGGTATGGGAGCAGGTGTTCGGGCCATCACATGAAGAGAACGATAGGATAATTGTTGAGAGAAGCCGTCCTTCCGAACATGTCGATCCCCACTCAACGGACGACGCTGCTCGGAGGGGGGCGGGCGAGACGGAACAACAGCCGTCGGATTGGCTTCCAGACGAGAGGGCCCATGAACGTCTCGCGCCTTCGAGAGGTAGAAACGATAGGAATACGCCTAGACCACCTGCCGAAACACGGTTCGACGCCATTTACAACCCGACCCATTCAAAGGACGTTACAGTTCATCTCGAGTTTGACGTGGTTAGCGATTTGGACGACGAAGTTGAGGAATTCAATAGGCTCGTGCGTCAAGGCGATTTCGCGAATGCTAAATCCTTCTTCGACGAGCACCTTGTGGCTCACAGTGCCCACCCGTGGATCTTTGTCCAGTATGCTGAAATGCTGTTCGAGATGGGTGACTACAAGTCATTCCAGGAGCTGAATCCTCAGCCGGTTTTCCAGCCACTACGATCCGACGCATCCGACTCCTTAAAATTACTCGAGCGTAATTGGAGGCTGCTGAAAGCACTCTCTCTGTGCTACAGCCAGTATGAACTCCATCCTATTACCGATGAGCTAGATCGGCAGCACGGCATTCTCCCAGTGCCAGAGAATATTGGATCAACTGAGGTAAGCCTTCTCACACTATGAAAACTTCTTGATGCAATATGACCTGACTAGAAATTGAGATCCGAAATGTTTGTCTGTTGATGCATGTGCTGCATTTTGCCGATCAAGCTCATGTTGACACGCACTTCCCAAACAACCTAGCGGATTGGGGCAACTGGCGAAAAGTCTATCGAGGATTACTCACCCAAGGGCGTGTGTGGGACGTCCGGGATCTGATTCTATCAGCTTACAAGCTTTTCGGTCTCGAGGATGTAGAGGAACAGTTCTTCGGGTCAAGAGATGTATTTGATTCTCTGCTTCTCGACTGGCCCACTACAGAAAAGGATGACTCCACCCTCCTTGCTCTGCTGGATATCTTCGTATCTGTGGCTCTCGATTTCAACATTGTTGAAGCAAATCCAGCCTTCGTCGACAAATGTCTTCGGTCAGCTAGTGCCATTGCGGCGTCCATCATGGAGAACTTCCCAAACAACGTCAAAAGTCGCCCATTCCTTCGATTTATTCTGACCCAATCATCAATCATTGCACGAAGAAACAAGAAGAACTCCTTGGATTTCGAATATCTACTCGGCTTTTCCGGTGCGTCAAGCTTTCCGAAGCACATTGGGCTCCCGTTTTACATACCTGTTCGCCGAGAGAACCCAGGATGGGTGACTTCGGATATGCCCCAAGACTCTTTCCAGTCCGTTGAGATGGTTTTCAATGCCTCAAGGGAGATTAAGGACTACAGTACCGAGGTCTTGTGTCTTATGGAGCTGGCTGTCAGGCGAAGTAACCCAAGCGGCATTTTTGACGAACTTGCTAGGTTTCAAAAGGATGTACAACAGGATATGCGGAGTTATTTGATTACTTGCGTCTCTAGGTATCTCATAGCGAGAGATGATGACTCCAAGGCCAAGCTTTTAAGAGACTTGAACGACCTCGGATCATGGCAGGAGGCATCCAATCTCCTCAACCCAGACAGGGCGTGCGCGCGAGAGATCATCCAGCAAGCTCTCTCTCCCAGCAATCACGGCCAGCAGCCGCGAAAGAGCGTCCATGCTGGTGCACGACATTACCAATGGCTACCAAACTACCTCCAGGAGTTTATTGATGACCATGTGGATCACCCATATTCCAAACCACCAAGAGATGACCCATATGAAGAGACGCCTCAAACAATTATTATTCGACACGGAGCTCCGCCTGAACCCCATGGCTATAATGAGCCTAGATTCTCGCCACCCCATAGTCCCCGTCGAGGAGACCCTCGAGAGCGGCAACGTAGGTAACTGAGCAGTTCGCTCAAAGGCGATGCATCACGAACATTATGAGCTTTTGATTGACGCTTAACTAGGTCTTCCAGATGAGGATGCCATTCCTCCTGAGGCCAAAAATGTCACTGAACAACCTTCCGAGAATCGAAATCATCCTGTTGCCCCACCATCTAAAGCTCTCACTCTCAGACCTACCGTAGAGGAAGGATATGATTCGAGTGACGATGGGGTTGACTCAACCGCATGACTGATGTTACTACCTACGCCTTTGGATAGAGAAACGAGTCTAAGGTTTCATAACAACATAATTGTTCAACCTTGCAGTCAAGAAGCTAGGAGAAACCAGCAGGAAAGCTTAGGATGCAGAGAAGGGAAGTGAATGAAGCTATAAAGTCAAACCTAAGTTGTTCATACACAGGGGATTCATGTATACACTCGTTCTACTACATCCAATCAGTGGCTTCATGCGTAATGTTCGACTCTCATTAAGCATACGGATGGCTGTAATTATATCCTGATTGCTGCATTTAGTTATTTGCAAGAGCAAGAAAACTAGAACTCCACCTTCCTCACCAAGCTTGTAATCCTGTGAACGAACTCATCCTGTCGAGATACTGGCCTTAATCTACAGCTTGTGTCTCTTCTCGCCACGAGCAATCTTACGAAACTCAGCCTGCGGCACACCTGTGAGAAATCTGTCCAACCCAGAGAAGACCTCGTGCAAATTTTGCTGATTGACAACGTCCAGTTCTGGCTTTCGGATCAATCTCTTGATCTCAATCAGACTTTCCCCGATCAGATGTTCTCCTAGTCGCTCATTGACTTCATGCATTACCATCTGCCTGAATGACTCATCATCTCCCCTTTCTGTGTTGAAGATGGCATTAACGAATCCACAGCGCTCCAGCTCTTCGGCCGGAATGCGTTTGCTCATAATGAGCGCCTCATTGGCCTTTGCGGCTCCAAGACGTTGAACTAGTGCACGAGACGCACCACCCTCGGCAACAAGACCGAGCGAGGAGAATGGAGTCAGGATAAAGGTATGTGGAGTGCAGTAGATAAAGTCAGCGTGGGCCACGATAGCTGCCGACATGCCCACAGCGGGTCCATTTAGGCCGACGACAAGGATCTTGGGATGCGAGCTAAAGGCGTGGCAGATATTCAGGTTGAAAGCAACAAAAGTCTGCAAATATTCCCTGTGAAGGCTCGGAATGTTTTCCGAGGGCGATGGTCGTGGCGTGCCGACATCGGCGCCCCTGTGGAAATGGTGAGATGAGTCGTCTTTATTCCCGAATTGTGCTCCAGACTCACGCTGAAAAATAGCGGCCCTTGCCAAGGATGACCGTCACGAACACCTCATCATGCGTGGCAATCTCGCGTAGCTTCTGCGCGAGATCGTAGTACTGCGCCCGCGTCAAGGCATTGAGCTTTTTGGGGTTATCGATGGTGATGACAGCGAAGCGGCCTTGATACTCGAGAGAGATAACAGACTCGGTGCCTTGCTCCATTGTGGCCGACGTGTTTCGGTTTCAGAGGGGTGATTGGATACGAGTTTGATATGATAGGTGTATGATAAGTCGATAAAACGGCCGGTGGTCGGGCCATCGGCCGGGTTATCGGTTGTCATCAGGCTAAATGCTTCGGAGCCATGATTAAATCGCCGAGGAGTCATGAAAAGCGCCGTGGGGAAAAGCTCGTGTCGCCGATCTATGCCGCATTAAAAAATTTCTTCAAGCATCCCTTTTACAGATTCTTCTTCCTTCATACTACTCCTTTGTATTGTTTTGACATGGGGACCGCATCTTCACCCTCCTGTCGCTGCCCAACATGAAGCCGTCAACGCCCGAACCACAACCAGGCCTTTCGAGGTCTTCTTCGACCTCTGAAACGATCCGAGTCGAGCCTCTGCGTATCCCAGATCCGTTAGCGGAGTCAGGAGCCATGTATCACACAGCTTCCCACACATCGGGCCCGGATGCCTTCGAGCCCGATCGCATTCCATCGCCTTCGGTCGACCACGACAAATATCACGAGGCGGGCGATGAGATCTACGAGAAGCTATCCAGTCGCCGGAAAGCCATTGTTGTCACTATACTGAGTTTTTGTGCATTTTTGTCGCCCATATCGAGCACCTCCGTGTTGGCGGCTACTCCCGAAGTAGCGGCCGAGTATGGCACTACCGGCTCCATCATCAACATCAGCAACGCCGCATACATGGCACTGATGGGTATTTCGCCCATTGTCTGGGGCCCCATGAGTCAGGTATTCGGGCGTAGGCCGGTAAGCCTAACAGCTTCATGATTGAAGCCTTTAAATGCAATCGAGACGACTGATTAGTATCCTATTGAATATTGGGTTAGATCACCCTTTTGACAGCAGTACTGTTTTTCCTGCTCAGTCTAGGGACAGCAGTGGCCCCAAATTTGGCCGTCTTCTTTCTTTTTCGGGCGCTGTCCGCTTTTGAAGGCACCGCTTTCATCCTCATCGGTGCCGCGTGCATTGGGTTAGTCTGACCCGCTGCCGATATCGAGCATCTCAATTAACAGTCACAGTGACATCTACCGTCCAACTGAGCGAGGCACTGCCATAGGCTGGTTCATGTCTGGGACACTAATTGGCCCTGCCTTTGGTCCCTTCCTGGGTGGTATCATTGTCACCTACTCGTCGTGGCGTAGCATTTTCTGGCTACAGACGGCGCTTGCGGGTGCTGCCGCAGTCGGCGTCTTCTTCCTTGTCCCCGAAACGATCCATCATAAGAAGATTGATGATTTGGCAACCAAGACGCGGGGAGACAGAACGCGTGCCATCCTCCACATGATCAATCCTATCCGGCCCTTACGATTGTTTCGGTACCTCAACCTTGTGCTCGTTGGCCTTGCGAGCTCATCTCTGGTCTGGAACATGTACAGCCTTCTCACACCCATTCGATACGTGTTGAACCCGCGTTTTAATCTCGAGACACCTCTCTTGTCAGGCTTGTTCTACCTAGCTCCAGGATGTGGGTACCTCACGGGCACCTTTATGGGTGGCCGTTGGGCTGATCGCACGGTGAAAACGTGGATTATGAAACGTGGACGACGACTGCCAGAAGACCGACTTAGATCTGCGCTGCCATTCCTAGGTCTAGTGATCCCAGGAAGCATGCTTGTTTACGGATGGTCGATTGAGAAGGCTGCTGGAGGTATCCCCGTGCCTGTCATTGCCATGTTCCTGCAAGGCGTCGCCCAGCTCTTCTGCTTTCCGTCTCTCAACACGTACTGCCTTGATGTCATGCCGGGCCAGGGTGCCGAAGTTACGGCAGCAAACTTCTTTGTTCGGTATCTTTTCGGCGGCGTTGGCACAGCTGTCGTCTTGCCGGCAGTCAAGGGCATCGGCATCGGCTGGTTCTGTACAATCACAGCACTGTTCGTCATGGCCTCGGCTGGTGGAATGTATGCAGCCATCATCTGGGGAGAAGGTTGGCGCCTCAAGATGGATCGCAAGACTCAAAAGTAGAGACGTATAGAAGGGTTGAACAAGCCCGTCTTCTATTTTACAACTAGTTAGACTATAAGGATAGACCGTAATCATTTATTAGTAATAGATTCGCAAGTTTCTGCCCCCCGTTGCCATAATGTTCTGACCAGTGACATGAGGCCCTTTCTCCTTGGCCTGGGAAAGGTCTTGATTTGGCTGAAAACGACAGCATTTTCGCGAACATTAAATTTTGGACTAAATTCTTTGGCGATGGTCTTGATTATACCTGAGACCCCAGCTTTGATTCGGGCACAGTTGATCTGACCAGCATTTCCGTGGATTCCTGAGGTAGGGAGATGCCAAGGATGTTGCACGGCTCCCCATCCTTATCTCTAAAGTAGGGCGCCGCTGCACGGGCGAGATAGAAAGGTCCTTTACCATGGAGGCCAATCATGACGTCCTATTGCTTACTGGTCATCTTATGAATCACGCCGTGGTTGGTGTACCCTGCGTTGTTGACAATGGCGTGGATTGTATGAATGGTGATGGCAAGAAACTAGAATAATCCAACGACAATCAAAGTACACCATAGGGCAATTTTATAATTAAATAAGTTATTAACAATACTGGAGTCAAGCAAAGATCCGAGCGTCGGCATGTTGACCCCTTGCGCCGAATCCTGGATAACAATGTGGTGATCGGCGTTTTTCGGCGAATTCCCTGCTGAGAGACAAAACGCCACGGAGTTTTCTGTTTGAGGTTGTCCACGGCCGGTTCTACACCGAGACGTCAGTTCAAGATTGATGAGAAATAACCAATATGAATTTTTGTTTACTAACGGCGTATGTCAGTCATATTTGACACCTAAGAATTCCCAAAGCCGGGGGTAGCGGATAGACGCCCGTTTTCCGATTACGCTGCACGAACTGCAAGATGCTCACACCAATGACACAAGGTGGAAGGGAGCCACAGGGCAGACCCCTGTCAACAGCAAGGAGGAGATCTTCGAAGTAGGCGGCCTCCAACATCCCCAAATCAGCGCTTCATGACCAGGTCTAACTGCAACACCACATCCAGAGCTTGCTTGTCCTGCCGAGCTCGCAAGGTCCGCTGTGATGTGACACATAAAGGACGCCCGTGCACCAACTGCGAGCTCGATGAAAAGACGTGTGTCGTAGCTAGGCGAGGAGTCTATAAAAGGTATGGCTAAAGAGTGTTCTTGGTCAAGTTGTCAGTGTTGACTCTCCGACAGACCCTCTAAACCAGATCACGCTTCCCCTGGCTCGTCACAGCCATCTAGCACAAGCACCTGGTGCCCATCTCCTGTGGCAGACACACCCATCACAACTCCGCCAGCGCCGCGCCGGCGCTCAGATACTTCAAACCACTCTGGAAAAACAGATGTCCCTTTCTCACATTACCGCTTTCTTTCTGTGGGTAACATCCACAAAATGCTCCCGGTTGATATCAACTACGTCGAATCCCAAGGATGTCTTCGCGTACCTGAAAGGCCGATTCTCGACCATTTCGTTCACAATTACTTTCTATCTGTCCATCCAATTCTGCCCATACTAGACGAAAAGGCCTTTTGGGATATGTATTCAAACCAAATCACAGATTCTCCTGTGGCTAAACTACCACTTATGCTTTTCCAAACAGTTTTGTTTGTATCCTGTAGCGTGAGTAATTACAGCTGTCCGCAGCAACACTGCAAAGACATCAAGTGCACTCTAACGCGACTGGGAGATAAGTACGTCTCTGAAGGCATGATTCAAGCTTTAGGTTTCTCCAACATTCGAGAAGCGAGGTTAGCTTGGTATCGACGATGCAAAGTAGAGAATCCGCGCCTAGCTTGTTACATTCATAGTGCTGACACATGCCAGATATTATATGACTTTGAGACAGAATCATCTCCAGTAGTCCTTGCTCAAACTGCTCTTCTGCTGGCATTCGGGTCGCCACAGTTCACTCAAAGTCCAAAGAAACAGAATATCACGTGGCTAAATGCAGCAATACACAACGCAACTAGTGCCGAAGCTCATATTCAAGCCGCTTTTCCCACAACTTCATCCGGAGTTAGCCCCATAAACTGGCGAAAGAAGAATATCCTGAAGAGACTATGGTGGTCTTGCATCTTTTGCGATCGCATCTTATCACTCAATCTTCGTACAAGTCCTTCCATCTCGCGGGCGCACTTCGACTTGGCTGCAAGCCCGGTACTCGGCTATGCCGATTTGTCCCACGAAATAGGACGCTCAAGAGTATACACCGCAGATGTTAAACGGCGTCTTGTTGAAGTCATCGAACAGATGGCAAAGCTGTGTACCACCTTGACAGATGTCGCAGCGCTGGTCTACCCATGCGGTACACCAGCTTGCATGACAAGACAACGACTGGACCAAGAGGTGACAGAAACAACAAATTGCAGAAACGCTCTTGACGCATGGTATCTAGGAGCAAAATCGCTCTTTCCAGGGTTTGATATCGGCGATCATATCGGCTTCTTACCAAGTCCTGCAACTGAGAACTCTTCTTACGAAGAGACAGTCATGCTACACATCAGCTCGATGTATATGCATTACTGGTGAGTCTTCACCATGGCATGCCCGAGTTGGGGATCGAGTATAAGAACTTACACTTAACTAGCTCAGCAAGGCTCGCACTTAATCACCACGAAATTTTCTTGGAGTTGCCTTCTGCTTCCGTTCCACAATGTCTTGGAAGTCATCAAGACTTGCGTTCAATGCATCAGATCGGTCTTGACATCCAAGACACGATGGAAGATATCACTAAACAGTTTGGACATCTGTTGCAACGAAACCAAGTACGAAAACTACCCTTGAACGTGTAAGTAGCATCAGTAGTCCCTAATTAGTCTACACTTTATGGCTAACGTTAACGACCTAGCGTAGCATTCACCGCTCTGCCATTGCTTTTGAACTTGGTCAATCTAAAGCTCTTCCACCATGGCAGACCTATCGGCTCGATACCACTAGAAAATACACCGATTGCTGAAAATGGGAAACCTCTAGAGGCACTCCTCGAGGTACTCAGATCCATCCAACCACGTCACAACGATGATGTCGTATACGTCTTGAAGCGAATACGCCAGATAACGGATGCGTTTAAACCAGATGGAATCTTCGATTCGCATTTTGATTCTCTTCTGGACAGTCGCCAACGCTGTGATGTGTCTGCTTCTAACTGGAGAGAACTTCTCGTGTCACAGCCTGGGACGTACCTTCAATTGGTCACAGCCTTGGACTTGAGCCTGAAAGGAGCCCTAACAGCAGATAAACATTTCTCTCTGAACTTCCAGAAGGTTCCTTCTGCGAGATCCCCTGATGTCCTGGGCCAGTCATGGATGAGCAATGGAGACTTTGTGTCAACGACTTTGCCCTCATCTCCTCAAGAAACACCTTACCCACCATCGTCGCTTGAATCGCCATTAAGTATTCACATGGTTCATGAGAACAGTGGCATAAGTCCGAATCTCGACAACTCACCTCGCAGCGACGAAGCTAGACAGGAGTCTATTGAGGATCTGGTGGCTTGGGCAGTGAGGTCGAGCTGCTCCATCACTTCGTCAGAATCGCCGTCGATGGTTGGCAATTCTCACATGATGGGAAATGATGTGAGGGCAAATTGTCCTGGGCTGAATACCGTATCCGACCAAGCAGAAGATACCCTGTCGACATGTTCCCCGGAAGTGTTTCAGTTGCAAACTCCGGATGACGATTGGGGTCTTTTATTTGACATTGATGGAGGCGAAACACGGGATGGAAATGATCATGGTGGTCTGGTTGAAAGAATATCAACAGAAGAACCCTCAACCTTCGAGGACTCTGCTGAAGGAACTGTAGATGATATTGCAGCTGATGCTTTTGAATAATCTTTCCTCAGGTTTAGTCAAATGAAGATTGACAAGCTGTTTTGGACGGATGCAATGGTTTCTTTTGAAGGCATAATGCTTGGTGGAATGTGTCGTTTCACGATGATTCTCCCTCAAATCTGTATCTCTTGGTGAGCTGGATTGTTGAAATTGCGTCATTCATCGCCTCGTGTCAAGTACTAGACTATAAGCTGGACCTCTGGCTGGAACTATGATGTCGAGACATTTGGGTTTATTACTGCGTAGAATATCTCTTGTCAGGTCGCAGATTTATTCCTGTATCAATTGCCTGTCTCATAACGTATACTTGAACAGAGGCGACCTGTCTCCCATCTTCTCCAGCTGCTCCTCGGAGTACATGTCTCTCCATTCAGTTTCACTCTTCTTAGCGCGCCGCTTATTGATTGACCAGTAACCAAACTCAAGAGTCAAAGCTGCCACAATACCAGCCGCTGCAATGGAGAAGGAGGTGGCGTATGCGGTAGGATAACGGGGCGCCTCACTCTCCTTGAAGATGAAAGAGCCAGGAATTCCCCCAAGATTGCCCAAAGAAACCAACCACGCAATACCCATGGCACGTTTGGTTGGTCCAGCAAGATTGCTCAGGATCCACGCGTTGGTACCTGGTAGGATTGGGTAGAATCCAACGCAACCCAACATAAGGGCGAAGTAACACTGTCCGATGTAGTCGTTTGGTTTGTAGCCGTAAACATACAGGATAGCGAAACTAATGATGAGGAGAATTTGACCGAATGCAATGAAAGGCATGCGCCAGGTGTATCTGTCGGCAAACCACGATGAGACCAAGGCAGATATTGCTCCAATTGTGTATGGTGGGATGGTAAGAAGCTGTGCTTTGGCGCTTGTATATCCCATACTCTTGATGATAGCCGGCATGTTGAACTTGACCGCATAGTTGGGCACGGCGTTGGACCAGTACATGACGATGGTCAAGTAGATTTGCCAGTCGAGTAGAACGGACCGCAGGACCTTCCAAGGGAACCGATGTCCAGAGCCGTCTTCTTCAGTACGAGCCTCCTGGTTGATCCGCTGAACAGTCCGTTTCCGTGTCTCAAGATATCGGATCTCTTCTTGATTCAGAAATCTGGTGGAAAGTGCAGGGGTATCCGGTAGACAAAGAAGGCAGACGATTCCACCGAGGACAGAGACAGCGCCTTCGAGTAAGAAGATCCACCGCCATCCCCGATAGCCCCCCACACCGTCCAACTTGGCGATTGCAAAAGCTAAGAGACCTGAGAAGGCGCCCGCGGCGGCACTGGCACTGTAGAAGCACGCAACGCGCATCTGGATCTCTCCGGGCATATACCAGTTACTGATAAGATAGAGCGCTCCAGGATAGAACCCAGCCCTGGATGACAGCAGTCAGCTTCCGACATCGTGAAAAAGGCAAAAAGGTGCTTTATACTTACTCCGTTAGGCCAAGCATAAAGCGCACAACGAGTAAGCTCTCGTAGGACTGGACGAAGCCGCTAAAAGTCATCACCAGGCCCCAGGATATCACTAGGCCGCCCAGATACCACGAAGGTCTCTTGACTCGAGTAAGAATCCAGTTGCTGGGTATTTCTATGTTATTGATCAGAACCGTTTCTTTGTACGACAAGCATGGTATTCTGGGTTCTCTTACCAAATAGGCAGTATGGCGCGAAGAAAATGCATTGAGCAACGTTGAATCTGTTGCCACTGAGGTCAAGGTCGTCCATAATTCCTTCTATCTTGACGTTGCCTAGAGGGACTAGTTATTAGCCTCGGAAATTTCATATGCTTGCAGGCCCAGGAGAGACATACCAATATTGGTTCGGTCGATGTATGACATCAAGTAGAGAAAGGTCAAAAGCGGTATCAAATTCCAGTCAACCTGCATGTCGTATCTGTCAGCGATTTCGCATTATATGGTCGCTCTAGGGCATATCTGACCTTCCTTACTGCCGCCTTTTTGATTTCTACGGGCAGGTTCGCTAGAAACTCTCGGTCTTCTATGCTAAGCGCCCCGGCAACAGGATGTTCCTCATGAGAGGCGATCTCGATATCTTTCTGCTCAGCAGACATTTGGTTTACTGTAACAAGCTTGAAGTTTAAAATAGGCAGATGTAGAGCAGGTAGACTGATAGATGTTGTGCAGGGATTCAGTTGTCAGATGTGGTAGTATAAATATCTCCGGAGATCCCAGCCTGTTGGTTTTCCCCATGGGGATCCCAAGCCTTTCGCGGGGACCCCAGCCTAGATACCCTATTTACTACTCTGACTGGTGGCTACCCCGCGTTCTTGCCTCATACTGGCTTGGTTTAGTTACTGGCGTGCTTGGTTCACTCAGGGCGTGGCTGAGGGTTTGGGCACTAGTCGTGTATGAGGGGTTCAAATATCGCCGAGTTTCCTTGCCGAATTCTCCGTGGGGATTGTTCTGCGCGAAAACAGCGACTTCATTGCATGAATCCTGCCGGAGTGACCAATCGTGTATCGGTTCCGTGGAGGAGAATTCCCCGCACAGCTGTCGTCAGCTATAACGAGCGGCCGTTTCAATTTCTTTGAGCTTTACCTCGATCTTCTGCTGCTTTGCAAACGTCCAATATTCAACTTTTGGTCAGAATTATATACCTCGAAACATGACATCTACCGGCAACAGCTCTTCTTTAGTTCCGCTTGATGCGTGGGACAATCACATCCACGTCTTTGAGCCGGACAAGCACCCCTACTCGTCGAAACGGTCGTATACACCAGCAGGGGCATCATTGGACAGTTATCCGCACAAGGCCACTGGATGCGCCAATATAGTGATTGTCCAGGCCACTGTTCAAGGCACTTCGCCAGTCCCACTCGTGGATGTGTTGACCAGATACCGTCAAACAGTCCAAGCCTCTGGGGGAATTCTCCGGGGCCTCACAGTGCTGGATTTGAATGAGACCACCGATGAAGAGCTTGACAAACTTCACGCAGTGGGTGTCCGGGGTATCAGAATGCACGAGGTCTCCTGGGGCTTCGGAGACCAAACAACCGACGATGCCGTGGCCAACAAGATCCGGTCGGCAGCCACACGCCTTAGCCGTCTGGACTGGGTGATTGATCTATATATGCACCCAAAAGCCTGGAAGGCGATTGCACCTACTATAGAAGCGTTGCCAGAGTCCACAAAGATTGTGGCAGATCATTGGGCGGGCTTTCGACCTGGCGACGAGACGTCGCCCGAGTTCCAGACATTCTTGGAACTTGTCCGTCATCGCCGCATCTTTGTGAAGCTATCTGCATTCGAGCGTCAGTACCACGGTAATCCGAAGGGTGCTTCGGCGATGGAACCGCTGGGCCGCGCGTTGGTAGCAGCGGGCTCGGATAGGCTGATATATGGCTCCGATTGGCCAAACACGGCATTGGCATCCTCGAGGGATGGAAAGACAAAAGAGCAACGACTGAATGAAGTTGAAGGCTTTCGTGACGTGGATCACGAGTTGCATATCAACCACCTTCGCGAGTGGATAACGGATGAAGAGGATTGGAGAAGATTTTGGGTTGACACACCGGCCAGCTTATTCAAGTAGATGGTATTGCTTGTATCTGGCGCATATCTCAAGCACCTATGACTAGTGTCCCTTCATTTTGGCGAGGTATGCGTCTACGTCGCCTGCTCTTAAACGGATTGCCTTGTCCTCTACCTGCTTCCCTATTTGAGTCTGATACGCCTTCATCTTCTCAAGGAGGTCAGGCATAAAAGCTCCAAGGATTCTGATGGCGAGTAGTGCGGCATTAGTCGAGTTGTTGATTCCCACAGTAGCCGTTGGCACACCTCGCTGTATTTTATCAGCATCTTGACATGAAGGGGGAAGTGGGTTGTTTTACTTACCGGCATCTGAACTATACTCAACAAAGAGTCCATTCCATCCAAATGCGTGGCTTTAACAGGAACTCCGATGACAGGCAGGGGGGTATAGGCTGATAGCATGCCAGGCAGATGGGCGGCTCCTCCTGCTGCTGCGATAATGACTTTGATGCCACGAGAAGCTGCCTCCGTGGCGACGTCGCCCATCTTGACAGGGGTACGGTGTGCCGACGTAATGTCAACTTCCCACGGTACCCCAAATTCTGTCAGCACATCTAGACCTGGCTTCAGTACGGGGAGGTCCGAGTCGGACCCCATGGTGACGAGAATAACGGGGTTCGATGTCTTGACAACTGGTTGCTCTGGCCGGAGGGTCTCGCTGCGAGCATGTACTCTTTCTTCTCTCATCTCACTGGCCAGTTTGATAAGAGGCTCCGCAAACTTCTCCAGCTCAGTGACAGTGGCTACCAATCCAGTGACGGTAATATGGCCGATCTTCCGACCGGGCTTGGATTGTTTCCCGTAAAGGTGGAGATAAACGCCCATCTTACTCTTGTACATTGATTTGACCTTCTCAATAAGTCGAAGATGAGAGTCTGACTGGGCCCCTCCGACGATGTTTATCATGATGCTTGAGGCAACATGCGGCTCGAGCCCACTAGGCAGTTGTTCGTCGAGGATAGAGGTGAGTTGCGCCTTGAATTGTGACCTGTACAAATGTTAGTTTCGTGATAAGGCTTCACCACTACTACTCACATATATGGTACTGCTTCGGTGAACAAGTGTCCCGAGTTGTGGGGCCGCGGTGCGATTTCGTTGACCAAGATCTCGTTGTCCTTTGTCACGAACATCTCAACAGCGAAGACGCCTCTTCCCCAGAGTTTATCAACCACGCTACAGGCGACCTCCTGAGCACTCTGGCAAACAGAACTCAACGTGTACCGCGGAGGCATGTACACTCTCGAACAAACATTATCCTCGTGGACCGTTTCTACCGCCGGATAGGGAACCAGACGCTTTGTTTTGCCCTCATCGTCCTCAGTGCGGATGACCATAACCGACAGCTCGCGCACAAACGGGACATATTTCTCCGCATAGCACTGCAGGTCACCGAATTCTGCCACAGCCCGGTCTAGATCGGCTTCTTTGGAGATCTTGAGGTTTCCTCGGCCGTCGTACGAGTCTTTTCTGGATTTCAACATCCACGGAAACCCATATTTGGCCGAGGCAGCTTGAAGAGAGGTGTGCATAGCTTCGCGACTGGATGATTCGATGACCATCTGATCCGCAACGGGTACCCCTTTGTCGGAGAGGTAGGCTTTCTGCTCGTACTTGTCCTGGATCAGGCGCAGCGTCCTCCAGGATGGGTGGACATGAACCTTGGTGTCTGCTGCAATCTCCTCGAGCACTGTCGTGTCTATGTGCTCGGTCTCGACGGTGAGAACTTGGCATTGGGCAGCTAGGGCCCTGATCTTTTGAGGATCCTTGTAAGATCCATCGACATGGTGCTTGCTTTGGTTGATTTGCTTAGCAGGGGCATCGGCTGCGTCGAGAATTGCAATCTCAACCTCGAGTGGAGATGCTGCTTCGCACAGCATTCGGCCCAACTGGCCCCCGCCGAGGAGGCCAATCACAGGCTTGGCACTCATTTTGTCTTTGATGTGCGAGATGCTGGCGCGGAAGATAATACCTTTGGTGACGAGGTAAAAAAATTTCGACGCCGGCTGCGGAGAGCTGACTAATCGGAAGAGCACCAATCAGCTTTCAGTATTAACTATTAGGACATCTAGGGTAGCTAGATACCTACTTGGAACTGGAAAGTCAAGAGAGTGAATTGTATTAGCTTTAGGCTATAATACTATGGATTGGGGGGGATGGGTTCTTTCATGTTATGTAATCATTCTACTCTTGAAGTAATCGGAAGCAGAATAGCTAGAAAGTCCCCAGCGGTCTTATGGTTAACTAGAGAGGTGCATGAATTCATCAATTCCCGTCCACTAGTTATCACACTCTCTCAATTCTCACGACACATCATCTTCATTCGTAGAATATCTCAGAAGAACCTGCATCTTGACTACTGACCACTACCCCTCTTAACCCTATTTAATCCCAACCCCACAATCCTTCACACATGAATCGCATCCACCAAGTAACCAATGTCCCCTCTCATTCTTCAGTTGGACTTAGTAATGGTATAGACCCCAAATGGTGGCGGTGTAATGGGCAGGGTCCGAAAAGTACGACAAACGACATTTCATCTCACCCCTGGATCCAACACGTCCACCAGACTGGAACTTGTTGATGCTATCCTTGATCAGGTCGCCAATATCCCTGCTACCAACAGCTCCGTCATAATTGCCGGTGCCACTATACTTCCTAGCGGCACCAAAGAGGCATGTGCCGTACCAGGCAATCGGATTGTAGCAGGTGGCCGGCTTGCTGTTCCAGACATTGCCACAGAAATGGGTCTCCCACCACGTGTTCCAGACGTTGTACGCCGTGTTCTGGATCACGGCGCAGTCGCTGACGGTGGGTGATCCTCCCGAGGTGACGCCCTCAAAGGTGCTGTCACCGCACGAATCAGCGGTCTGTCGCGTCTCGAGGGCGCGGCGTGCACGAGCAGCCTTGTTAGGCGTGACAGGAGGACCGAGGAACTTGACACCGTTGTCAAGTTCAATCACCTCGTGGTCCTCAAGGATGGACCAGTCAATGTGCACGCCGGGCTCAGGTTCAGAGTTGCCCTTGGCCTTGAGCTCCACTTCAGCCGCTTCCGAGGGAACTGGAGAACCAGCCACAAAAGCGGACGCCGCAGTTATGGCGATAAGAAGCTGTTGAACGCGCATGTTGAGCTAAGAGAACAAAAGTCTTTTGATGGAGGTTGATCTCAAGAACTGGTGAGGATGATGTTAGAACTGATTGTGACCGGCTCCTACTTTCCCATAAGTTGGTGCTTTTATACTTATAATTACTAGCCTTGACTCGAAAGCTCTTGCCCCTCATTCCTTTTACTTCAGGAATCCACTCAGTGTTCTCAAGCTCGCCGTCAGGAGATGTCCAGTGCCACAAATGCCACCTTCCTCATTAAGCCTGTCATCAGGACCGAAGTCTTCCACTCTAGATACATAGCAAAGCGAGTTCCACGATATTCTAGGTGATTTGATTGGAATCATATACGATATTAGGTGGGAACGATCTTACCGAGTCTAGGTGTCGAATCAGAGAACTGGAAGCGTGGGGCCTAGCTACTTTTTGAACTACGCCGCACAAAAGTTCACAGGTCTAGAAGGGCCCGTCACCGGCACAAATCGCTTCATTTGCACATTGTTAAGCTGCAGCTATAATATCTGAACAAATAACATCCGACAGATAGCAAACTGACCGCGTCTTCGGATAAAGCCGTCGAATAAGTCTCACGAGATGTTTTATTTTAGGCAGAAGACAGAGGCACAGACAAGACTGATGAGAGGTTATTTAAAACATTCCACCAATAGAATGTAGATCTTTTAACACACCTGGCTACTCAGTTGCCATTGGGATTCTTGCCACATAACCCTATTCCAAGATACCTTGAATGATTGTCCTGTCATGCCATCCTCATCTTGCCTTTATCAGTCTCATCCTTGATGTCGAACATCTCATAATTACCTGGTATCTACGATAGTCTCTATGTGCCAAGGCCAGATTTACTCCCGCTACTAGCAAAGTGGCTTGATGTTCGAAAGAGAAAAGATATTATTGGGTATGTAGAATAGGTATAGTGCCAGTAAGAGAAGTGCCCGGGCGATCGGCCGGATCGGATCCAATACATCGCAATTATACTACGATAGTCTCATACTTCATTTTATTGGTGGTTAGAAACAGTAGTTCACCACCTTCTTCACCTTTGTATTAGCAAGCAAAGAGTAGTCTAATCGAATAGCAAACGAAAGTACTCGTTCTTGTCCTTCAATCACTACTTCTATCTCGAAACAACTAGTCATATTAGGGATCCAATACCTCCCTGGTTGGTAAATAGTTGTAGAAGCGTTTTGGCGCATTTTTACCTCAACTGGTACTCCATTGTGCGAAGACAGCGTTAAATCCCTAGGCTAGGATCTCTACCACTGAAACCGGAGCAAGAAACCCTATCCTCCTACGCAATTGTATGTATCATTGGTTCTGGAGACGTTGTACCAAGACTCTTAATGTAAAGGCAAAGAATGCCGGGAGCACTGTCATCGATTATCAACTGGGTTTCTGTTGCCAAGTAGCCGATCTGCATGTAAGACATGCTAGTTCGGTCATGTAACCTCAGTTTAGGCAGCCGCAGAGCCAAGATCAGCCTTACGACACGATCACACCCTTGCAAGGTTCGACAAACATACAAAAGCGGCCTCTTCCACGCTCAGATAATTGTCGATTTCAGCACTCAAAGCACCCCGACTCACCAAACTTTACATTATTCTTCCCTCTATCTCCCATGCCTCCTACAATCGTTGGTGTGCCAGGTGCATGGCAGCCATTCGAGTGTTTTGCGGCCGTGAAAGGAGCCTTTACTGCTCGTAATTATGAGTTTGTCGGCCAGTCCCCACCAGGTGTCTTGGTCGAGAACCCCCATGATGCGAGCGCCGAGAAAGACGCCGAGTCCCTTCGCAGCAACCTGCTGTTACCCTTAGTTGAAGATGGCAAAGACCTTGTCTTGATGATGCATTCCTATGGTGGTGTATACGGCTCGCGAGCCGTCCAAGGCCTCAGCAAACGCGAAAGAGAGCAGGCGGGCAAGAAGGGCGGTGTGGTGGCGCTCATCTACGTGTCTGCAATCCCACCCATGGTGGGAAAGACTGCGCTGGAGATGATGGGTTCCAACGCGGAGAACCTTCCCGACTGGGTCGAGTACGACGTGAGTGATCGCCCAACCGGCTTGTTGTGCCCCGGAGACATATCAGCCGTCAGCTGACATTGCACCGCGACAGGAATCAACCGGCTTTGTCAAGTTCAGTGGTGCCAGAGACATCATGTATCACGACGTCCCAGAAGACGATGTGACTCACTACATGTCCCTGCTCAGGGACCAGCCGTTGAACAGCATCAACACACCCGTGTCCTACTCGCCACTCGACGATCCAAACTTTGCCGGTGCAGCAAGTTATGTTCTTTGTGGGGCGGATCGGATTATTCCGCTTTCGGGCCAAGAAACTTATGCCGCTATTGGGAAAATGGACCGGAAGGTGCTAGTTGAGAAAGCGAGCCATGCCTTTTTTGCTATAGCTCCCAACGAGACTGTTGATGCTATCATCGAATTGTTGCAGGGCTGAGTTAGCCAGGTACATTACGGTAGAAAGGCGATAGCACATTTAAACATCAAAAACAACAAGGAATCGTAGATTTGCAAATATGGAGTTTATCATGTGGTTCCGATGTCCGAAACGGGTCTTACTAAATTGGCTCTAACTCCAGCATTCGAGATGTGTTAAACTGAAACCTCGAACCATCAGGCAATATGAGAGGCTATCTTGTAATTATCAGCTACTGCAAGCAATAGAGAACTATATTCCTGATACTTCGGCGAATCCTGGCGACGAGTTATTTTCTTTTGTCCACCGTAAGGGACTAAACGTCTGGTATGAGCGCAAACATTGGCTGGTCAATATGTTGCGCTCACTACTGCATATCCTGACTGGATATAATGTTTACTGGTTCAAAGACTGAGCTGCCTTTTGAGTAATAAATATGAAACTCGTTTCTTTCAACATAACGACGACCGCGGCCCGCTCACGATAAAGTTACCAGTTTAGCCTTTCAGTGTACATGATAAGAAAGAATCGGAGAGAGATGCACCATGAGAGGTTATTCAGCGTCATTGTAGCTATAAAGGTTAACTACTGTTCTTTATTTCCTCATCCTAACATCTCTTCAGCTACTGGCTTAGGCACCACACGTTCGCTCCTCCGACTCTATAGTGTTCGCTTGGTTCTGCCGTCTACCCAACTCATCACCATTTGAAACAGCCAGGTATATCCCAGGACACCAGTCTTTCAAAGTGAGCATCAACCTGACTCTATCGGACACAGCCTTTTGCATCATGAGTGACCCATCTCAGAACCCTGACACAGGGCGCCAGTTGTGCGAGTGGGTACAAAACTCTCTCCGTCTTCACGCCGACTTTCCACGGAAGCAACAGTTGGTTCTACAGTTCCTCCACTCAGTAAGAAGAATTAATTCGGAGCTGAGCTGGTGGTCCGACAGGCTTGGCGTTCAAACACCCTTTGGTCGAAGGCTGCTGTCTTTCCAACTCTCCATGTCATACAAGATTATCGAGTTCGGGATGGTTGTCCAAAACATGAACATGGCCTACGGACTAGTTCGTGCGAATCTGGCCTGTTTGTCGTTGTTCGCTGCCACGGGCCGCTTGTCTAACACACCGGTGAATGAAGAAACATGCAACGCACTCGTTGATCTGCGACGGTTCATTGAATTGCATGGTTGCTTCAATAGCCTATGGCCTCAGCTGATGGACTACGTGAGGGAAGTAAACCCTATTTTAACTGCCCTTAGGAACACACAGGGCTCTTAAAGGCAGTGCATCAGGGCCTTTCTCGCTTACGGACCTTTATCTCCATGGCAAAGGAGGTCGGTCAATCGAGCGAAATTGGGCCCCAGGTTGAACGAAAAGGTACGCCAGTAACCATCCATTAAGTTCTCACTCCCTAACCCATCTCTCACTGACGATAGTCCATTCCTAACACATATATCAAGACACGGATCTTAAGCATCCAGTCGATGGTGACCGACAGGATAGGGTGAGGATCCGCCCTATCGAACGTCCGTCCCAAGTTTACTCCTGTGTTAAAAGGCAAGTGCTCAGCTCTGGATACATCGAGGAACGACCGAATCGATACCTGGCAGAAGAGTGGTTGCACCGCCGATGCCACAGTGTCGGACGTTATCTCATCCTGGTGAACACCTTGCCAATGACGTTGATTTGACTTTGCAAGCCACGGGCCGACTGCATGGTCGCCAACGAAGGGACGTTGGCGTTGACGCCGTGGACGGCTTGTTAGGTTTCTTGCGGAGACTATCGTGTCCTATTCTTCAACTGTCCCAGACTCTGAGACCGAAATACCGCCAATCTCAAGCCTCAGGGTGTGTATATTACAGAGTCCTTCAGCTCCCCAATCACCAACACCAATCGGATGTGCCAGTTGGACAGCTGGGCCTGCTTATATATCGGCCAGGGATTTGCCTCTATTCCTCCAAAGCACGGATGTTTGACTCGCTTCTACAACCATAGGAAGGTCCAGAGACAGGCAGCAGTTATTAGTCGACAGGGGCCGAGACTGCAACACGACTGTTTCTGTGCATGTACAAATGCAATGTATCAATTGTGTATTTTAGCAGGTTGCACTCTTTCTAGTGCTTAATAGCTAAGCTCTGAAATACAGAGTCCAACCTAGACATATCAGCTCGTTGTCTCAGATTTCCACAATTCGTGAACCCAGCAATAGGCGCAATGATACATCTCAAGTTCGGAAGGGGCGCTCTGTGTCTTGAATGATTGAGAACGCTAAAGTGTGAAGTGCCGTGAGGCACTTGCTCCACAGTTGATCTTAATGTCTACGAACAGAATCAAGTTATAGCTTAGCCTTTTTTCCTTTGTAGACCTGCAGCTCCGGGTGGCCACCTGGTGGAAATAACTCTTGCCGCACTCGGCGCTTCACAACTTTGCCTGTCGGTGTACGAGGGAAATCATCAACGAGTCGCAGCAACTGAGGCATCTTGTATGCTGACAACCGGCTTCGTACATCGTTTCGGAGTCGGTCAATTGTCAATGGCTTCTGTGACTAATTTGATTGGAATTAGCATGGGCTATAATGAGCAACGGGCATCGGAACTTACTCCTTTCCTCTGCACAACAGCGACCGCAACTTTTTGGCCATATTCCTCATCGTCTACGCCAACAACAATTGCTTCAGCTATGTAGTCCAAGCCAATGATCTCACGTTCGATTTCAAGAGCCGATAGCTTGTATCCTCCGGACTTGATAACTGAAGATGGCGAGGTTAGAATATGCAGCCCACACGCTCATTCCAAATACTCACTATCTATCGAAGCTCTTCCGAGAATGAAGTAGTATTCACCTTCTCGTCGAGCAATGTCACCGGATTTGTACCATCCATCTGGGGTAAAAGCCGATGCAGTTACCTTAGCATTTTGGAGATATCTGGTACCATCGTTAGTTTGAGTGCTAAAAGTTAATCACTGGAATTCGTCGTTCATGCTCTGCTCAATAGACGTACCTGGTGAACATGTGCGGACTCTTTGAGAGAATTTCACCCTCCTCACCATCGGATAGCTTGACCTCGACGCCCGGCAGTACCTTGCCGACGGACCCCTAGCGAGATGTTAGATGATAAATGCATTCGAACTCGTTATCGATACTCACGTCAGGATTTTTCATGTCCCCCGGTTGGACGCTAAAAATTCCACTAAACTCGGTTCCTCCGTATCGCTCCAAGATCCTCCTTTCGCCGCCTAGCAGCTTAATCCATTTTGTCTGAAGAGAGAAGGGTAACGCGGATGTCCCGCAAAGCAACAAGCGAAATGCTCTCGCAGCATCGGCATACTTCGAAGCTTCTTGCGGGCCTTTCTTTACAATCTCATCTTCATAATACCGCATCATGCGCTGGTACATGGTGGGAACTCCAGAGAAGACGGTGAGCCCACCTTGTAACCATCGCTCCCACATTGCCGCGGCACTAAAGCGTGCTTTGGCTCCAAACTCCACGCAAGCACCAGAGATAAGAGGAGCTAGAAAGGTAACGCTAAGGCCCGTGGAGTGATGAACTGGCAGGACGTGGAGAACTACATCATTCTCTCCGAGTCGCCACCAGTTGGCAAATGTCTCAGAGTTGTTCATATAGAAGCTGCGCTTCTTCAATGCACCTTTGGGTGGTCCTGTAGTTCCTGAAGTGAATATGACCAGACCTGGGCCGCTAAGAGGCAGTTCATGATCACTGGAGATGAATATTTCAGCCAGTGGGATACGTGGTTGGTTGAGGCCCTCGGCGATGGGCAAAGCGAAGAACTTAGGGTTCTCTCCCTGTTGTACAACCGTGGCAAGCTCATTACCAGTCTTCATACACTCTGAGGTGGTAAGAATGGCACAGGCCTCTGCTGTACGCACAAAATATGTTGCCTCTTTGACAGTTACACTGGCAGCTACAAGTCTCTTAGTCCAAGTACAACGCAATTGCATGTTTGATGGCACTTACAGATTGGTACTGCAATAGCACCCACGGCAATGATGGCGAAGATTCCAACGGCGAACTCATACCCGCCTTTTGCTAATAGGCAGATAAAAACTTCTTCGCCACGCAATAGCTTCTGTTGGGTATCTTGATCCAGATGAGACAGGAGTGTGTTTCGGAGCCGCAGTATATCTGACAGATACTGCGCGTGTGTTACCTCAAGTCCGGCAGCCACATCTCGCATAACAGTTTTATCCTGCTGGACATTTGCAATGTACAGTAAGCGATGGAATGCCGGGAAATCGGGGAATATGTTGGGTCCAACGTGCTTCGGAATTGGCCCTGGCTGGCGTGGTGGTTGTTTGAATTCCATCGTCTTTTTACTGTTAATCGCAATAGGATCTAATGATACAGCCATCGTACGATTAGTGCCCATTGACAGTCGACATAAATGCCTTATACTTGGTACTTTGGCGGAGACGGCCGGCAGCCGAGCGACAGTATGGGCCCCAAATCGCCGGGAGTGCAAACCCCACGGAGATTTCTTCGGCGATTTGCACACCACCACCAAACTTTCAGATATCTTTAGTAGGATCGAAGTTTGGATTCAGGGGCATGGTATTAGCGTATTAATGATTTTATTCAGGCTCGATATGAGAAGTTTCATTTCAATCAGTCAACAGAGCTTTCCGATTTCCTTGTTCGAGATATTCAACCGCTTAATCACTTCCACGTTACATCATGGCACGACGGGATGACTGGGTTGACCAACTGAAGCCGGCTTCCCCTGACGGGCCCAGCAGTCTCGCTGCTGAGCGAGCTGGGTCGGCTGTGGACATCGATGCTCTCGCAAACCATGTCCTAGGCGCCGAGTACCTTGAACGACAGCAACGCATCCTCACTATTCTTCAACAGGAGAAGATCTTCTCCAAGGAGGCCGTGCCAAACTTGTCGCGCCCCGAACGCTACGTGCTTGCACTAGCCAGGGGTAAACGCATGCGCCAGCTTCAAGAAAAACATGGCTGGTCAGATGACGAGCATGAGATGGCCAAGTACTTGGTCGATGAGATATCCCCTTATCAGCTGCAGAACACCATGTTCCGTCAGACTCTACGCGAGCAGACAAATGACGCTCAGCGTGCCTATTGGCTCAAGCGCTGTGAGGACTGGGATATTATCGGTGCTTACGCTCAAACAGAGCTAGGACATGGAAGCAATGTACAAGGGATTGAAACCACCGCGACTTGGGATCAAGCGACCAAGGAGTTCATCATCCATAGTCCCTCTCTCACTGCGGCCAAGTGGTGGAACGGTACACTTGGCCGTACAGCCAACCATGCCACTATCATTGCCCAACTCATCCTACCTGATCCTGCTACCAACGGTCAGGAGTACAAGTCATTCGGTCCTCATGCCTTCATTGTGCAGGTTCGGGACATGAAGACCCACGAGCCTCTAGATGGCATTGTGGTGGGAGATATCGGGCCCAAGTTCGGTTATGCATCGATGGACAATGCCTATATGCTTTTGAACAAAATTAGGTACGCGCCTGGCTCGCATATTTGTCTTCGGGCCGTTCACTCACAGTTTGTTTCTTAGGGTGCCTCATAGCGCACTACTATCTCGCTACTCGTCGGTCGATCCCGAAACAGGAGCTTACCATGCGCCTGAGAATCGAGCCGTGGTGTATGGATCTCTAACACATGTTCGTATCTCACCTAATTCTTTCTAAGCCCAACTGACCATCATCTAGGCTCGGAAGAGGATTGTCATGGCTGCGCGTCTAATACTTGCTCGCTCCACAACTGTAGCAATTCGCTACTGCGCTGTCAGACGTCAGTTTAAGGAAAAGGACAAGGCAGGCGTACTTGACCACGAGAGTCCTGTTCTCGATTATCCTACAGTGCAGATCCGGCTTTTTCCACTTCTCGCCACAGCATTTGCATTGCACTACAGTGGTAAGAGGATGGGTGAGATCTATGACCGTACCCGATCAGACATTGAGGATAAGGGTGATCTGTCAGCTCTAGCAGATCTACATTCATTATCCTCTGGTCTCAAGAGCCTATCAACTGAACTGGCTGCCAGTGGCATCGAGATCTGCAGACGTTCCATGGGCGGCCATGGCTTCGGTGGTGGTAGTGGCCTCATCGGCCTTAACGCTGACTATCTCTCTAAGCCCACGGTTGAGGGCGATAACTGGATGATCACACAGCAAATGGCGAGATACCTCATCAAGAAAGCGAAGTTGGTTGCTACAACTCCACACTTCAAGCCCGAGAATCAGACCGAGGAGGCTCTACTCAGGTTTTGGCAACGCAACTCGGGCAATCTGCAAGCCGCAAATCCTGGAAAGGGTCTGGATGTGTTGAAGAACGACAACGACATTGTGGAGGCTTTTCAACACCGCGCTGCTTTCCTGGTAAGTTCGCAGAGTGTTTCACGCCATTAAAGGGTACTAATCGGCGTGGTAGGCTTTCAAGGCTTACGAAGCGGTCGAAATCAAGAAAGCTAGCTGGAACAGCGTACTCATCCAACTCCATGATCTGAGCAACGGTAAGTGATTAATTAATCTATCTCCGTATCATGAGGATGAAACAGACACTGAGAACTAATAACTGGATTCTTTGCAGCTCAATCGGAGGCTGTCTTGGTGCACAACTTCTTTGATGGACTTGCTTCCGACACAACTCTGCCTCATCCCACGAAACAAGTAATGTGGCAACTGTTTCGCCTGTTTTCTCTCTACATCATCGGTAAAGGAAGTCGCGATTTCTCTCGATCGAATGCAATCTCCGATACACAGCTAGATAGCATCGCCGACGAAGCAATCGTCAAGCTCATGGAAAACATTCGCCCTCACGCCGTCAGTCTGGTGGACGCCTGGAAATTCCCGGACTATCTCCTTGACAGGTATTCACAACCCTACATGGACCAGTTGGGCTCAAATTTGCTAACTGACTCCTCCAGTGCTCTGGGACGACATGATGGCCGAGTTTATGAAGACCTGTTTAACCGAGCTCATAGGCTCAATCCCCTGAACAAGATCACTTTCAATCCAGATTATCGAAACAACGAGATTGTGATGGGGTCAGGCGATGCCGGAAGGATTTTGGCCAAGCTGTAAAGCCGTAGAGTAGCGTGTAGAGAATTTGAAGCGCCTTCCAATCTTATATATGTCGCTCTTAATCGTCAAAATTTGTCGTATCATACATATCCACGCATGCATTTCACTCTTTTCGTTTTCCTGCCATTGTAGTTGGGCCACCTTTTCCTGTTGTTCCTAGCTACCATGCCGAATCTACCTCCTATCGGTCAGGTTTATCAGCAACTTCCACCGTTTAGTTTGCTTAGGGGTGGGGTCTGCTACTCGTTCGTCAGCTTGTACGTTTCACCAAACAGCGGAAATATGCAAGCTGAACGATTTGGTCGAGTCATGAAATATTGATCATGTAGAAATATGACAGACCGTGCTTCGATTGAGTAGTCGAGAACCTTTTATAGCTTAACCTTTGCCTCTCTAGCAATAACTCGGGAATGGACATAACTAATTTTCTGGAACGCTTTAACTGCATCACCATACAGCTCACTCCTCAACATGCCATAAACGCCCATCCGAGCCTTGCTCTTGACACGATTCGCCAAAATCAGGGCACGATCAAACATCTCTTCAGGTGGCGCCAGCTCATCAACGATGCCATCAGCTAAAGCTTCAGAAGACTTGAACTTGTGCCCCTCCAGCAGCACTTTTCGGGCCACGGGTGGCGAGAGCTTGGAGCGGATCAACGTTCCCATACCGTCGAAATGTAGGCTCAGATCAACGGCTGGCATGCACCAATATCCCCGTTCGGAGTTCATAATACGGTAATCGTGTGCCAGACTCATGACCGATGCACCTCCAAAGACATGGCCAGTTATAAGGCAAATGGTAGGGAAGGGAAAATCAAGTATGGTATGGATAAGCTGGGAGCCCGAGTAAGCATCAAGTCATCTAGCTACTGAGCGACTAATTACCGGATAAAAACCCTCCGAGCTTGCATACGGGTTGCTATCGCGCTCATGCAAATCCAGGCCCTGTATGAAGGGTTACGATGTCAGTTCTCAGGGCCGTGGACTACAAGACATACCGTGCAAAAGAACTTGGCGTCACTTCCGCGCATTATGAGCGCCCCATCAGTGCCCTGACCAAGAGCCCTTCGTGCATCATTGAATGCGCGAATGATTTCCTGGCAATACCAGGTATTGAGACGGTTCTCTGGCGGCTTCTCGAGGGTAATGATGAAGACATCGCCTTGCCGCTCTAGGCTGAGGTTTCTGTATTTCCGAGTTTCTTGTGACATATTTGGGGTGATGAAGGTACTCGAGTTACAGAACTGGATTTGATAGAATGATATCGTTGAGCAATCTGTTGACGTTAACGGAGTCTAGCTTACAGCCAAAATGCCGATCCAAGAGAGGCCCACTACAAAAATCTCCGTGGGGAAAACGAACCGCCGCGGCGTTTCCCCACTCCTCTCGGCCCCGGCTATGGGGCGCCGAGGTCACCTCCCACGTCAAACGGCGTGTCTTTCAAGATCCAGGAGCTAGGGTCAGGTAACTCTGGCCAGGACAGAGGCCAGAATGTATCCAACCCATCACTTCCTATGGTCGTGTCCATGTCAAATAGATCACCCGCCAGAGTGGACACAGGGCCCTGTGACTGAGGAACCAAAGCTCCGGTAATCGACGAGTCTTGGGAGGAGATCGTCCTTCGGCGCGGCGCGTCCTCGTTAACAAGGCTTTCATCGCGAGAATCTTCTTGGCCCATCAGAAGTTCCCATTGCCTACAGAGCCCGGGACCGAACTCTCTGAAAAGCGATGCAATTTCCGGTTCCAAAGGCTGAGGGTGTTCATAAGCTTCAGAACCTCGAACTTCTGTCGTCTCGAGGGTTTCGAGGGTGTGCAGAGTAGCTAGAGCAGACGCATAACGTTGTGAAAATTGCTTCAGTGAGTTTTTGATCAGAGCATAATCTTCAGTCGCCTGTGTCTGTAACGTTGGATGTCGGCATGCCGGCAGCAAAGTGATGCCAGCTGTGAGCAGGAAGAACTTGTGGATCGCAGGACCCAGATGGCCAATCTCGTCCCGGACCATAAACTCGTCAAATATTGCTGCGATGAATGAAGCCGCAAGAAGCGAACCAGCCGATGCGGATGGAGACTTGCGGAAGAGCAATATCAGGTTCACAAAGTAGATGATATGGAGCTGTCGGGCCTCGAAGTTGTACGCATTGAGACCAAACTCAGCTTGTGAGTGGAATATCCGAAGCTCCGGTGGTAGCTCTCTGACCCAATGGTAGAGATCGTTTTGGAGTTGAGTAACCCTCGTCGGAGTCATTTGATTGCGTCTAACACTTTCTCCAATGTCGCCAAATATTCGACAGATTGTGACATAACTGACGGAAGATGCGTGCTGATTTCGAGTTGCTGGTGGAAAATCTCGCAGGGTCAAGGGGGGCACGCCGGATTCCTCCATTTGAATTGCTCTTGGACGACCATGAGCAGCCGATATCTGACAATCTCTCGCCTACAAGCACACGCCATGTTAGCTGCGATTGACAACATGCGGGTCACTCAAACTCACAATCAGAGTCCACCACAGTCTCCTTCTAAACATGGCATCTTCCCGAGAATTATGGTTCTCTTTATGAAGACCTATTCCCATAGCAATTCCCACGCCGTTTCGGAGCCAGAATTGGCTATTGTCCAAGCAGATTCGCTCTGGACCAGCCGGGTTCCACCATTGTAGCAACAAACAGGTTATGATGAGCAAGACTGGATTCTGCTCATGGTTGGAAAAGAACAAGGCCTTTGCTCGAGCGTAAAGCTCACCGCTGGCCTCGATATTGTGCGGTCTTGTCACACGACTGCCAGCCAGGAGGACGGCCTGCATGAGGAGGAGTGAGGGCTGTTGTCTTGGTAATTCACGCAGCCAAGATCGCTCAACAATCGGAACCCACGGATAGCAATATTTGAAGAAATTGTCGATGTAGCATGATTTGACGGCTCGAGATGGAAGATCAAAGGCTTGACTAGCCTGCAGAGCAACCATGTTCGATGGTGACATGCCCGAGGTTTGAGGGTAGGCCTTTGTGGAGTCGAGATTGCGCCCTCTCATAGCCTCAAAGTAGATGCCTCTTCCATCATGAACTAGGCTCGTCGGTGTGGTCTCCGAGGTCTCTTCGATGGGAGTGTGGTGAGTTGACGAGCGGTTGTCTCCTGATCTTGGTGGACCAGGCTCTTGGAAGGCGGGTGAGAAGTCTTGTTGCGTAACAGTAGCATCCAGCTGAGACTCAAAACCCTGATTTTGAGCGGGCGATGAGGACTGACGAGGGACCGGAGCGGGTGAGCACTGAATAGCTTCACAGGGGTTGTCAATAATAGGTGAGTCACTGCGAGACGCATCCTGGTGTGTCGGCGGAAGCGAATTGATAGCTCGCTTGCGTTTTCGTAGCCGCGGCCTGATGTCTTCTGTAAGTACTCCAAAACATGAGATTGAACGTTCAGTTCTGACCTGCATTCTGTGTTATAGAGGGAGCAGTTAGTGCAAGATGCTTTGCCCGTTGACAAGTCGCATCGAATCTACCACAGTTTGTCAGTAGGGGCCTTGTTTTCGAAGAGTACCAAGAAACACCTTCTTCTGATAGCATATCGTACATGCTTGGGCAATCCCTACTCGCCTGGACCCCTGTCTTGACGCGGTTGTCTCTGACCTTGGCATTTTACCTTTGAGAGATGATGTAAGGAGAGTGTATCGATCTGAAAAGTTGCCGCAATCGGTGACCAGTCAAAGGCTGTGGGGTAGCGGGCTCTGCGTTCTCATTGGGCAATTCGGGTGTCCAAGAACAGTTTAGTTGTCTTATTATTATTGTCACCCTGGCTCCCTATTGGGGATGTGAGATGTGAACCGTTTCCTCTTGTGAACATCGAGAAGTGACTTACAATCCTCACAATATCCCCCCAAAGATGTATAGGGATGCCCCATCCTTTCCAATACTCTATGGATACTGGCATATTCAGCCCCGTTTTCAACAGTGGCCGCGTCCTGGTTGATACGCTTTGTTCCACCCCAACCCGTATCTTGGCCAAGCAGGCTGTACACCACAGCATCTCATAGGGCATTTTCACCAAAACCCCCTGCTGAGGCTGTTTCTAACCCGACACATTCTGCGTCATCTGAACTTTTGATTGGTACACGCTGCTTCAACGAGGCAGACAATCGCCTAATCCACGCGATAACTCAGCCACACGATTGTCCGCAGCAGCTAATAAACACACCCGCCCCCGATTTTCAGCTGAGCAGTTTTTAACCTGTTATTTTATCAATTACGGATGATTTTCAGATTTCAAAGGCCTCTATGGCTGATCCCTTGAGCATCGCCGCCTCCGTCGTCGGGCTCTTGGCCGCGGCGGGCAAGGTCTATGGTGTACTCTCCGATTTTGTCACCAGCACCGCCGATGCTCCCAAATCGGCGGCCTCCACCCTCGAGGCTGTGGAGCATATGAAGTTCACCT
This sequence comes from Fusarium decemcellulare, assembly GCA_013266205.1. NCBI lineage: Eukaryota > Fungi > Ascomycota > Sordariomycetes > Hypocreales > Nectriaceae > Fusarium > Fusarium decemcellulare. The sequence goes on from JAAGWO010000084.1 coordinate 75,558, forward strand.
TGTCCTCGGTTCAATCCCTTATCGAGTCACTCGACAGCCTTGCGCCAAATCGAAAGGCTTTGATCCAACTAGACCATCTTTCCATCGTCATTACTCATTCAGTCTTGACAATTTCGGAGCTAGAGTCTATTGTCTGCCTGAAGGATGGATTGATGCACCGCTTTCGATGGGCCTGGAGCGAAAAGAGAGTCCTCGGTCTCCTACCGCGGTTGGAGTCTCAGAAAAACTCGTTGGCGCTGATGGTAGCCGTCCTACAAAGGTATCTTAGGTCGACACTGGGCGATACGACGCTATGCTACAACCTTTGCTAACATGCCTACAGCAAATCCGACACGGAGGCTCTCAACAGCCACGACAGGCTATTGCCAAAAGTAGATGAGATTCTGCAGCAGAATGAAGCCCTTGCACAGGGTCTACAGCGACTAGAAGAGAAAGTTATCCCTGATTTTCGCTCCATCAAGTTTCTTGACGACGCATCGTCCCAAGTCTCGCGTCGACTGTCTTTCCTCAGCATCAAGAGTGCCTTTTCAGTTTCTTCAGAGGCACCAAGACGGTCCTCCATCGCCATCTCAAACCCTTCTATAATTACGAAAAGCGACTTCGAGGTAGCCCTTGAGCAATCAAGGGTATACAGCCGCACACAAGCTAATGAGTCCGATGTCTCTTTTACGACGTCAACCGCGCCAACAAATGCGTGGACTATGCTTTCCGGCATGAGCTTGAATGACATATCCATTATTTCAGCATTCCGACTCCCCATCACACTCGATGACATCGACCTCGTAGCGCCTGGTTCAACATTTTCCGTCCTGCTGACCGAGCAATTAACGGCTCCTATAGCCGTCCCTGTCGCTCAGAAGGCTGAGCCAAACCAACAAATACAGCAACCCATCCAAAACCAGCCAGAGAGACCAATAAGATCAACGACGGAGCGTGGCAAGACTGGGTCGAAGTTGCTTGCCTCCGTCCTAAGAAGCTACCAGGTCAAAAGGACAATCAAGTAATTATCTCCATATGTTTTGACATGATCATTGGCTCATGACTTGAACAGAATAGTGGTGGTCGGAGACAGCGACGCGTTGAAAAGCAAAATGCTCCAGACTTACGCCTATGGGAAACGAGCGATGGCACGCGAATACATGCCCAAGGTTTTTGACAATTTTATAGTTGAGGTCAAGTAGGCACACCTTCCCTCCAACTTTCTTTTGGCTCAACACTACTCTGATTTCCTCCCATTATTCTTATACTGACATCACAAAGGGTTGGAACCCAATTGATTCGTCTCGCCCTGTATGATACCAGCGGGCAGGAGAGTTACACAGGCCTCCGTGCATTGAGCTACCAAAGAGCCGACCTTTTCCTCGTTCTCACCCCAAAGAGGCTGAACGAGGATTTCCGGACCATCGAGTCTCAATGGATTCCAGAGATCATTGGGCGCTGCCCAGGCACCCCATTCCTCATCGTCGCAACTCACAGAAATCTTTCCCAGGTGACCGGTGCTACGTCCCAAAGGTTGGCCATTGGAGATCAAATAGCCGAGAGGACTGGCGCTGTAGCTTATACCGAGTGTGACGTAGATGAGGAGGGGAGTGTGAGGGCAGTATTCAACCGGGTAAGTGCATGCAGTGTTTTCAAAGCTTTGCAGCAGTGAGCTAACCGAAACGATAGGCTATTTTAGTTGCCATGGGTCTTGACAAGATATCGAACCGACTGAAAGAGTCTTTGAGGTTCGGACCTCTAGAACTATTGATCGAATCGCAACCTAGCGGATAGACACGTATCCGCAAGGCATCGGGATCACAGCATTCAAGGTCACGAATACCACACAGGGAGCCATTTTTCTTTTGTTTTGACTATTGGTGTCTTGTTTTTCATTCGTTGCTAAGGGTATTCCTGTGACATGAGTTTACCTGAGCCAGCGTTTGTATGAATAAAACTAATTGTAGAATAGCATCAGCAGCTCGAATATGTACATGTATGCTCGAGACGCCTAAGGCGTAAATAGCGTTGAGATCAGCCGAAACAGCGAACACACCTGATCAATGTCGATTCTTCCTTAATTTGATATCACTCAGGCATGCGATTGAGGCTCAAATGTGCACAGTGTGTGAATTGGCCGGTGATCGCTCAATATGCATCTTCAAGTGGCGTCGTGCCCTACCTTTTTGCACCTTTGTGCAACACAGCACCAAACATAACGTTAGTTGAGACAGGAGGCGATGCAAGCATTCCCAACCATATATTGAGTCTCTTTGGCCGGGCTACGGATACAGAAAGGCCAATTATCCTCGCAGTCATCAGCCTTCGTGACCAAACGGTCCAGACCTAGACCAATCACCGACATGACGTCCTTGGCATGCCCCAGCCTTTAACGTCACAGCATTCCATTTGGAGCCTCACGTGGGCCTTAAATTATCCACCGACGAACTCAAGGGAAGATCCATGTGTTAACGAGCCTGTCTCCCTGCTGAAGTCTGATCTGTCTTAGCTGAGGGGTACCCGAGCCTTTTGGCAATATCTTCATCATATTGGATCAGTAACGCTGTTCCTCATCGCTCGAGGTTCCAGTCCCCCTTTCGCAGTCAACACCATTATTTTTTCCCGGAAGCCGACGCTAACACCTTAAACATGATTCGCTGTCTCGTTCTTCTCACTGCAGCATTTACGGCCGTGGCAGCTGCCGTAATCATCCCTAGAAAGGATACCAAGACGACATCTGAAATCGAGGTGATACTGCCCGCCTTCGAGACAGAGGCATACAACGCCTCTGTGGTGGCCGTCAGTGGCAAAGCAACTACCTTCGCTCTCTGGTGCATTGACGGTATTCACGATGCCTGCCGAATCCCCTCATCGACGTGGACCTTCGTTGGAGGACCCTCGACTATGTTCTACCACACGTCACTTCCCAAGCGCACTGATACTACAGACCCGTACGGTCGCTTGTGAGTAGGCCTCAAATATTAATTTCTCTAGCTTCTCTTAACACGATATCCCAGTGACTACACGATGGACTGCACCTTCACCAAGACAAAGAAAATCGCCACGTGTCAGGAGTGGGAGGTCATGGAGTATAGCAGCGTCAACACCACCTCGACAAGTTCGTGGACTGTCTCCCCCTTGACAGATATTCTGGCTACCATCACCGTCACTGCTGGCTTAGAGAAGCTCTCAGGATACCAAGAACCGGTAAAAACCACCACCGTGAAGCCTGCGGCCTCAGTCACCGATACACCGCCTGCTCCCACCTCCGCCAAGCATTCCGGGACCAAATGAGACACGGGCGTTCTGCGAAAGGTTCCAGGCCTTGGTCTCGACGAGGATGTGAAACATTATGATGAAGGCGTTCATAATCGAGATTGCAATGCTACTCTCCATTCCAGGCGAATCTGGAGGGCAAGGTTACATCTATCTTCTTTGCCGCTTCCATCTTTTACTTGATTTACTTTTACTTCTGGCTTCCAGAGATGAAGACCTGAAACTATTTGGAGCTTGAAGACATGTTCCAGAAAGGATGCCAAAAAGAGGCTTAAGAATCATGATGAGGTGGCTCATGTCAACCCACCTAAGAATGGTGGAGAATTAGCCTTAAGGAGAAAGGAAATTTGGGCTGTGTCCCGTACTCAACTGGACCTGCATCCACTTGATGATGGCATCGAATGGTTTATATATTTAAAACTAACCAAATGAATGAGTAACTGGTGCTACATACCCCTATCAGTGCACTTCCACATATTCTGTTGACTCCCATGAGATGTGACTTTCCAACAAAACTGCCACCCCGACCCTGATATAATGACCAGGCTGCTTTGATGGTGAAGGACCAATAATCAACACGTAGCGTAATCCATTATTTCCAGAAGCTTTGGTCTTTTCCTTTCCGATGACGATGCAGCGCAGGGTACTCACGGAGTCCACAGGGGTCAAGTCGAATGTGATCCGATCTGTAATGTCTGGCCGGTCCCTGCCTGGATTCAGCTTTCTTGCTGCATTCGACTTCAGCACTGGGACCGGATTGGCCCCACCAGCCTCCCAGTATTTCTTGTCATCCTTGCCGTCAGTCCATTTGAATGGCGATTCATAGTCTTTGGTCCAGTTGACCTCATCAAAAGGAGCATCAAGATACGAGATTCTCCCATTGTGTGCCATCCAGGACCAGGAAGGCACGCTGCGGTCTGGTGGGTAGTTGATGCGGGTCAAAGAGCTGCCCTCGAGTCTTTTCCACAAGAGGCTGCGCTCCAAATACAGATCAAAGATGCCGTACCCGCCGCTACTCTTAAAAGCAGTCACTAGCCTTCTCTCAAGACCGGAGATAGCGATTGAGCGGTCCGATATATGTGAAAAGTTCAGACCCGAGTACATCGTAAAAAGGTTCTGAAAGAGAACAATCCTGCCTCCTTTGTAGTATGGCAGAATGGAGTTGGGGAAATCTGAATCACCCAAGAAGGCAGCTTTCTCACTAGTACCAATGTAAGCTTGAGATAGAAGGTCGTGTCAACGAGGATACTTACTTAGCCAGTTTCATCAAGCTCTCACATTGCACACCCTTTCCACATTCCATATACAACTGAGTGGACGTAAAATGAATAGAACGTCGTGCCAGTGCCCTCTCCTGCAACACCCAGCCACGTTTGTTCAAAGGTGCTTCTTCCACATCACGGTTAAAATTATCAATAAATTTGCAGACGTAGCTCAGAGCTCCTGAAGCTGACCTGAGTATAACAGTCTTTCTCTCCACGCGGGGGTTGCGCAAGAACCCTTCGGCTGATGATGTAGCCGAGCTGGCTGCGAGGACACAGATTGCGTTGCTGAAAACGTGTTGCATGCGGGCCGCCTCCCGTTTCCAGTCTGCTTGATCATCTTGAATGATACACAAGGTATCGATCCATAGATATCTCGCGTTCAAACCACGTGTAGCAAGGATGGCGTCCTGGGATGTGCGCGAGATCAGATTGAAGTCAACTTCACGACGAAGGCTCTCGACGTTGCTGACTAGAGCGCGGTACATGGTGCCTTGCCCCCAACAGTGACTGAGAGCGACGTAGTCAGATGACTCCATGGCACCAGAATCGAGCAACTTGATCTTGGGATTCTTGTGGTCTCCGACATCTATGACACGAGTTGGCAGTTCTGCCGTGTTGCGACTATCAATGCCGCGAGGAGGGAGATGGTCATGGTGATGAGCTTCTTGACAAGTCCGTATCCACTCGTTTATCAACGCAAACTGGCTGGTACTCCCTGGCTCTGGTAGCATGGGGTATCCTACCTGAGCGTTCTGACTGGCCGGCACTTGAGCTATGAGCATAGTAAGTAAGCATATCCAACTAGAGATTAATAACGGGTTTATTGGGCATACCAGGATCAGAATAAATGGATAAAATCGTGGGGCCATCCGGAAGGACTCGTATGTTGGACTCGACCCTCTGGCACGACAGTTCATCTTCGCTCTTCTTGCCCAGCTCGGCGGCGACTTCTGAAAGAAGTGTGCAGAACTCGCAATCTTTAGCCCTGTCATTTAAGTCACGGACTAGATCGCGCCTCTCGAAACCTGGAGCCCAGATGTCATAGATTGCACACTTCTGACATATTTTTGATGGAACAGAAGGGAGAGAGGGAGAAGACCAGTCGCCTCTCACAAACAGGCCTTTTGCAAACTCGTTGTCTGGTCGAGAATGCCAGACGTCGTTTAGTCTCCGTAGTTGCTAGAATCCGTGTCAGTATTAGCCGGAAAGTTTTGAAGGAATGAATACGTACAGGCTATCAACGGTCAGCAACAGAAGCACTTGCAAGCTTTCCGCTATTACTGACCACCTATATAGAAAGTAGTTAGCAAGTAAATGGGCCACGATCCGAGTACTCCAGTCATCTCACGTTCTGTCGTGAAAGTCAGCCAGTCCTACCCCAAGAAGCCCGACGTTGCCTAGTTACGGCGACTCACGTACTAAGATGAGTCAGTTGATACGTGCATGCAGTGGGAAAAGGTGACGTACTTCTTGAGCAATCCTAGTTGTCGTTGGAAAGGTTATGCTACTACTCTGTGTAGCCTGTTCTGTCGTACCCACGCCGATCGCAACTGGGATTTCATGGTATGCCCCGTCACTCGCAGAGGAGCTCTGAGCTTGTGGTTGTGGCACCGGTGAGGTCTTAGGTAGTCCAGGGGCTCCCGGAACTTCCAAGGTCGCTCGAGGAGGCTTGGGTAGGTTCCTAGTGTTGATCTTGGACCAGACCGTAGAGTTCATGAGATAGGCAGGCTCCGCAGTGGCTCGAGTGCAGATATGAGCTAGGCTATTATAAACCTCGTCGCTCTCGCCGCGACCATTCTCTGCCGGAACCAGCATCCGAGAAACGACCACATCTAGAAGACCGGCCAGAGCCGTTTGGGAACCATCGAGGTCACGAGAGAGACGGTCCATCCATGGTTGTACCACTGAGTGGATGACAAATTCCGAACCTCGTTTCTCCCAAAAGTGATCAAAAATTGTGCCGTTGAATTCCTTCAATGGCTTGTCCCCGTAAAGCATCCAAATGAGGAACTCCACGAAGACGCAACCAAGTGCCCACACATCGAACTTGCGTGGGATAACGTCCGCATGAATGAACTCGGGGGATACATACCTCGTAGTACCTGTCATGGTATTTGTCTTCTGCATGATCTTAATGCGTTCTTGTGTCCCAGCTTCGTGAAACTTGGCCAGCCCTACATCAGCGATCTTGAGCATGCGCTGATATTCTCCCTCATGGAAGAGTAGGATATTCTCGGGCTTCAAGTCACCATGACGACGGCCCCGATGATGCAGTATACTGAGAGCCTGGCAAAGACCGCACATTTGCTTCAGCGCCCATGACATCATCTTGGAGTGCTCCAGTGGCCGGATGGTTTCGTTGGTCCAAAAGTCCCTCATATTACCGCCTTCAGCCCAAGGGAACAGAAAAAAGCCACTGTCTTCGTTGTGATATGAATAAGAGGCAATTGGCATAATGAGATGATCGTTGTCAATGTTTCGGATGATGCGCAGAGTTTCTTGCTCTTGAAGGAAGTAGTGGCCCATCTGTGGCCTGATACTCTTCAAGGCGACCCGTACGTTTTGTCCATTCTTCTCCAAGGCTGTCAGCTTTTTACTCGATCACGCAAGAAACTTGAATAATGGAGCTTACCTTAGGTAGCACCTTTTGATGTGCTTCATGAATACCGACCTCGTTCACGGAGCCAGAGAGACCTCCCCGGTGGTCAAGCTTCTCTGTGGTAAGTGGCACAGGGCACCGCTTGGGCAATTTGTGGGAGAACATTTTCTTGGTAAAAACAGGAGCCATAAAATACCATTGTTTCTCGCAGAAGTCGAAACGAGCTTTTTTACTCCAGCGGTGGAAGGGCTTCCAATCCGGAGGGAAGTCAATTTTGTTCATGGGGCGCACAGCAGCTTCGTCCTTTTTTGTGGTGTCCTTTTCAAGAGGCAGGTGGTCATCACATAGACCGCTGCCACATAGTTCCTTAATCAAGCTGGTTCTGTCATCAACTGCAAGTGTAAGAAACACCTTAACAGCACGTCCTTCGACGACATAGTCAACAAGTTTGTTTAGTTCATCTCCTGAGGCATGATTCTTCAGCTCGGCCTCGACAACAGGCCGTGATGAGAGAGCATCAATGACGTCTGCCGGGACGAAAAGCTGCTGATTGGTATTCTCAATAACCTCGCCGATGATTCTTTCGCAGAGATTCATCCTAGCGGGAGATGATGGGGAGGGGTGCTCGAGGAACGCAGTTGAGGTGACAGCGCTGTCTGTGCACTGCCCCTCTAGTTCAACGGGAATAGGCGAACTCAGCGGTTCAGGGGAGGGTTCTATCGAATCGGGTGTTAGGATGGCGGGATCTAGTGTAGCGGCCGGCTTATTGCATACGTACCTTGCTGCTGTGAGGGACCAGCTTGTCCTTCTGCGACACGTGTACTGGCAGAGGTTGGATGCACATGCGCCGGGCGCGTCGTAGTTCTACCAGAACCGTTTGTTTTCTAGGGAACCGTCAGCAGCCTAAATTTTGTACCTTGCATTCACATACCGAGCTTGAGTCCGAATCTTGCCAACAGAGCCAGGGACAGCAACAGAAGGTCATAGCCAGCAGCGCCAGAGGCAAAATGACAACCTCCTGTATGACGAATTGAGCCAGGGAGAAACACGAGAGGGGGTGGAATGATCGAGTCCTCGAGTCTGCCTTGCCGCCCGGTTTTAATTGTCTGACTTCCGCCTCCTCCCCATTGTGGGCAAATCAGGCTGCCGGGGAGTGATTTGCACATTCAGCGCCGAACTGGAGATGTGCCGCTAATCGAGCCCTCGGCTGGCGCTGCTGAACAGCCACTATTGAAATCCCGCATCCACTACGGGAAGACATGCAACGCTGTGGCGGTTATAGCAAGCCACTGACTGTGAAAGTCGACCGGCTGAATGCATCTTGGTGATCCCCCATCTAAGGCGCATTTGACCCCTGTAGTGGAGCTTAGCGACCACAGCCTGATTCTGTACTTATTGTCAGGTATCGTATTTGTTATTGAAGTTGAAAGAGATCACACTCTGTTCATCTTTCAAGTTCACTCAAGGCAAAGTCGAGGACTCTGTTTCTTCCTTGATAAATGTATTGTAGACGCGGGCGACTCAACATTGGGTTAGGAGGCGTGCATTTCGAACCACTTTCCTTTGATTAGGTACTTCCGAGAAACGGAAAAACAAGATCGATTAAGTGATCACAAACATACTGAGCCAAACAAAAATTTCTTTGGATATAGAAGAACTTATGACTTCAGATTCAAATCAAAATGCGCATCGATACTCATCATATTCCAAATTATCAACACCTTTCCAATGATTGTATTCCCCCCAACAAACTGAATCTTTCTCCATCCTCTTCTCTCACATGTGTGTTGAAAGAAAACGCTATACGGCATATGCGGAAAACGTCGAATCGAACCGGGGCATAGAGATAGCCAGACTCGGGCAACTTTGTCGTGAACGAGTGTTATTGTACCGTGGTCTCGTTTGAGCACTGGTCCGTTGGGTGCTCTGGTGTTGTAGAACGAGACACCCCTTCGCCAACCGTGACATAGTAAATATTGTGCCGCATCTCTATGTTGAAGTTTCCCGACGGCAGCAAGCTCTCTAGCCTCCGAACCAGTTGTTTTGTGGTAATGAGTTTGGAGTGCACCTGGAACTCGAACGTCTCACGTTCTGCGTGCATTGTACTTCTCGAAGAATAGCTGCTGTATCTGGTGCCTGTCGCGGTTGGTATATGTGGAAGATGCTGGTTTAACGGTTGATAGAACGATTTATTCAATGATTTCTTCGTGGGCTGGGGCTTAAAAATAGATCGAGATGACATGGCAATCGCAGAGCCGGGTCCCGAGCCTGGTATAAGACTTTGGATCGTCTACCAGAATGACGCCAAGGCAACCGAAACCGGCGCATGCGTGTTATGGCCCTAGTCAGCATTTGAAAGTGGAAAAATTCTACAGGCGCCTACCTGGAACAGAGTCTGCCAGAGAGTGAGCCGTGTCGGCCAAGATGGCGTTGTTGGCTTTCTCCGGGCGCTGCACTTTTCTCCCTTGGGAGGCCTGATGGGGGGATCAGCTGCCACCGCGCTCCCACCCTCCCGAAAGTCCAAGGAGTAACCGGCCTTGCGTATCTCTGACCATGTGGCCCCCAATGAAAGCGTTTGGCGGTGGCTTAGCTGGGCCCAGATCGACCCAACCAAAGACCACTTTTTTTCAGCTGCCCCCAATCCTGGTCGAATTTTGAGACATGAAAAAGCGCTTCTAGTGAGGCTGAACGAGGAGACAAAATTCCAAGTATAAGGCTCAGGAATAAACCAGCCTGTTAAAGTACTCATTTGTTGTAAAAACAAGGGCGGTCCTCGTTGCCTTGGGCAATCCTGCAATGAGACAAATCATGTTTCTGCCACTGCATTCCTAGGAACCTCTTTGTGCCTTTCAGGTCTGCCAAACAACAACTCGACAAGCCCAAGACCTGCATGACTCAGGCCATCTGCGTGTCGGTCCGAGGCAGGCAGGCTCTCAGCTGCTCAGCAACACGCGGTAATGGGGCCAGACGCTAACTCTCGACCTCTGGCATGGGGCCATGTGGTAGATGATGAGCCAGAAGTGGCCACTCCCCAACGGCGCGACAGCAAAACACTTTTTAACAGTGTCAACGACACCCTTGAAGAGCTGCAGTCCCAAAGCAGCCGGGTTCAGAGTTTTGATGTCGCCTCGTATCGAGACAACCAGCTCGAGCTGCCACATATTCAGGTTCAGGGAACTCACGAAGGGCCTCAGACCGCAGGGCCTCAGCCAGGGGATAGGGCTGACAGTCACCACGATGGCTCCCGATTGGACATTTGTCGGGATGTCCGGTCACGGACGGCTTCTGAGTCAGGGGTGTCTGACTTGAGCTTTGCAAGCATAGTCACAGTCCAGGACAGGGGAGCTGAGGCCCATAACGATTGGCAGCAGTCTGTTTTGAGGGAGCAAACGACTTGTATCTTGCCACGTTCACTTACAGCGGGACCCTCAGTTACCAATGGACGTTCGCCAGAGAGAAATGGTAGTGCCCATCCTGAACTCGACCCAGGCCGATCTCAAAGTCATCTCAGTAACTTGAGACATGGAAGCATGACGAATTCCAAAAGCGGCGTATCTCGCTGGGTCGACCAGAAAATTGACGTCGGAACTGTTGGAGACGAAATCCGAGGGGCTTTCCTAAAGTCGGCTTTCGATGACCGCTTTTTCCTTCCTTTGGATGAACTGTGCGATATTCTGTGCCGACATGTCGTCCGAGAGCTCTTGCATCAAACTTTCAGCAAGGAAGACGCTGAGGAGCTGGAGTTTGAGATCCTCGGCAGGCCTACCAACGGCGTTCCGGCATCGCCTATGCGCAGGAGAATTTTTGCTATTCTAATCTTGGTTGAGAAAGTCGAGATGATACAAGATCTCGTAGGAAAAGGGATCGACGACACAGATCTTCCCTTTGTATTCGAAAGCGGCAAACCGACCTGGCGTGTTCAATCCAGCCAACCTAACAAGAGGGAGAGCTTCACCGACTGGCCTATGAAGCTTGCTCACGACTTTTCCTCCCATCAACACGAGATCCATGTTCCCTTCTTCAAGTTTCCTGGAGACAATATCTCCTTCTACCCCCTTGAGAGCAACTCCACATTACCGTTCCTTACAAACAATCAGTGTGCCATTAGTGGCTATTCTATTGTACATAGGGTCTCTATCCACAAGGCCCACCACAACTATAGCGGACAAACTGGGGTTAGTAAGTCGCAACCCTTGATGAACGTTCAGCATTCTAATCCAAAGCACAGATGCAGAAGCCGCGGCAGTTTGCAGTGAAAAAACTGCATCTTGCAGATGCCGAAGCTTATCAGAAGGAGGTACATGTCTTTGAAAAGCTCGGCATAGAGAAGACTGAGCCTCAGAGCGGAGAAAATGGGCAAGAAGGAAAACTTTCCAACCATCTGATACCGTTGCTGCTGGCTTACAGTCATGGTAAAGACTACTACCTCATGTTTCCATGGGCCGACGGGAATCTCAAGCAGTTTTGGCAGGCTAAACCAGCTAACCCAAACAGCTACCTTGAAGTCCGTTGGTTCTTCAATCAATGTTGGGGGGTCGCTCGCGGTCTCGGCAAGATCCATCATCTTAGCACCGGGCCGAAAGTAACCATAGATGCCAGCAATGCGGCTGAACTAGTCCTGTCTCCAGTTGCTGGTGAAAAGGAGTGGGGGCGACATGGCGACGTGAAACCGGAAAACATCCTATGGTTTGCAAACTACGACGGACACGAGAATCATTTAGTGATTTCCGACTTTGGCTTGACCCGGTTCAACAGCGCTTTCTCTCGGTCCAACGTCCTCCAAGAACAGATTCAAGGATTCTCAGAAACATACCTGCCGCCGGACTTGCACTTAGACGAGATGATTACCCAAAAGTACGACGTCTGGTCTCTGGGATGTGTCCTCCTTGAGTTCGTCTCGTGGTTCCTGCTTGGCTACAAGCAGACGATTGAAGACTTTAGCAAAGCTCGTGTTGCGGACAAGCTCGAAAGCCCCATTGTCCAACAGGACAAATTCTTCGTGCTCATAGAAGGTGAAGGGAAGAATAAAGGGAAGAACGGGGCCCAAGTCAAGAGTAGTGTGATAGAGGTACGGATTGCCACCCAGCCCCAGGGGGAAACTCTACTAACAATGAGCGTCTCTAGTGGATCAAGAAACTGCACTCTGCACCATGCTGTACTGAGCCTTTGCACTCTCTCCTAGACCTTATCCAGTACACAATGCTCGTGCCAGCCGCTCAGGATCGCCTAAGCTGCGACATGGTCCGTAACGAGCTTAGGGACATATTTCAGCAATGTAAGGATGACCAAGCATATGCTCTCAATCCCACTTCGACAGGACCAGACAAGGAGAGGTACACTTGTTTGATGGTATGAGCCCCTAATCAACATGCATATCTAAAACTAACATGACGGCAAGGATGCCAACCGAACAAGATCCCTACTCAAGGCTCGAGGCCAGCGGGTCTCGAAAGCAAGCGTTCGTAAACCAAAGAACGAGGATCTGGCCGATGCAGCAGTTGTAGCAGTATCGGCTATGAGAAATTGCTCTGGTTCTCTAGAGCTTGAAGCCAACGAAACTCCGGTACCTCATAACCACAACTCTAGAGCGCGAAACGATCGCACCATCCAGGAGCCGATTGTGGAATCCCAGCTCAAGATATCTCGGATACTGGCAGCAGAAACCACTAGAAACACGTTTTCCGACGGCACATCCCAGGACAATGGAACAACTTACACCCCACATACCGACCCTTGCACGACCCAGCAAGAGATGAACCGCGTCGGGGCCCAATTCGATGACGACATTGACTCCACAGGCGTCTGCAAGGACATCACGGCCTCTATTAACGAGATGCCCGAGTCGAGGAGCCTCATTGATGTTCAAAATTGCGGCCAGCAACCCCAAAACAATTTACCAAGAGACGTGTCGTCAGATGTGAGCCTTCTTGACAACAGGTCAGTTGGCCCTGCATCAACGGTTCATCGTACAGGAGTGAAAGATACGACGACAGATCCCAGTAAGTATACAGCACATGTGTGTTTGATAAGAACAATCTGGGCTAACTCATGCCAATGGACGGTGTACAACCGACCGTCAGCCAGACTTTTAAACAGCGGAAAAGAAGAAGGGATAAACTTCGTAATTGGCTAAGAAACATAAGGGAGAAGCTGTTGAAGTATATATAAGCTGGGTTTGCTACCTTGGCGCATGGGGGGTGTGTGATCGTTTTGGCATAGCGAATAGACGGAGGCCCTTTGTAGTTAAAGCGATAGAGAGTATATTGTTTGACTTGTAAATACTAAAAATCCTTCTTTTTGAATCGCTACAGGGTAACTGAGCCTCTCAGTTTTGTGATGGGGCGAGTGAGCCAATGAGATGGCCCAATCAACACAGCCCCAGTCGCACCAGACCGTCAGCCGTAAGAAGAGAAATCTCAGACAATTACCAAGCATCAATTCAAGATCCTCACGCCACTCATCCCGGGTCCCTAGCTCTCAATCTCTTTGCAGCCATGACACAATCGCGGCTCCGGCCGATTAATCGCAGTTAGAGCACCTCATATGAACCCAGCGTGGGCGTGTGCCGGAGTGTAATCCCGCCATGCCCCCAACAGTCAGACGCTCGCCACTCGAGAAATGGGCTTCCACCGCAACTCAGGCCCAGCTGAATGCCTTTTCGGGCGCAGTGGGCGGGTTTGCTTCGGGAATTGTCACTTGTCCTCTGGATGTCATCAAGATACGGCTCCAAGCCCAGGGCAGCCTGGTTCCCATACGTTTCGCCAGCAGGTCACGGACACACCACGATGTATACAAGGGACTCATCCAAACGGCTCGTGTCATCTGGCGCAGTGAAGGCATCCATGGCATGTATCGAGGAATGGGGCCGCTTCTGCTAGGCTATCTTCCGACATGGGCTATCTGGTTCACCGTGTACCAGCAGACCAAAGTTAAATTACCTCAAGCATACCGTAAGAGTGCCCAGAAGCTGCTCGATCTAGACCTTGGCTCACAGCATCCTCTATAGCTCAACTCTCATCCAATCCTCACATCACCAACATCTTATCCTCAATAGCAGCTGGCGCCTCATCAACATTGGCTACAAATCCAATATGGACCGTCAAAGTTCGCCTAATGTCTCAAGCCTACCGACCTTCCAGGCGCCGCTGGTTTCGAAACAAAAGAGCATACAGACCGCATTGGCATTATCACTCATCACTAGACGCCGCTTCCAAGATGTACATGACTGAAGGCATGGGTGCGTTTTACTCCGGTCTTGGTGCGGCCTTGCTTGGTCTGCCACATGTGGCAATCCAGTTCCCGACGTACGAATTTCTCAGACGAAAATTCACGGGCCATGAGATGGGTGTTTCTAATGAGGACGGGGCCGACATCATAGGCATTCTGTCCGCATCTGTTTTGTCCAAGGTGGCCGCTGGTAGCGTCACATATCCGCACGAAGTGATCCGGACAAGGTTGCAGACCCAACGACGTCCAGTGCCCGGCGCCGAATTCCTCGAAGGCCTAGGAGGTTTCGGCAGACCTCAAGGTGCAGCGCTCAACAGCATGTTATTGCAGCCGAAGTATCGGGGCGTGGTTAATGCTTTTCACGTCATCCTACGTGAAGAGGGCTGGAGGGCACTGTATAATGGCATGGGAGTCAACATGGCGCGCAGTATCCCTGCTGCCACAGTGACGATGCTAAGTTATGAATATGTTATGAGTTCATTGTTACGGTTCAAGGCTGAGGCATTGGAGGAATTGGACGACGTTAATGACACATTGTAAAGTTATCGGTATTGTACATTACCTCGGCTTAATGAGCCCCCTTGATATCCCAAATCAAATAAGAGCGAATGTTTCGCAAGCCGCTGTTGTGTCATCATCGCCGTGGATCCAAGCCTCTCCGTGACTGATGCCTGCAACATAAGAGACTCCCAGGAAATACATCCTGCCCCTCTGGGTCTTCGATTGCCTCAGGATGGTCGGCAGGGAGCAGCCAGCAAGAAGGACTACCTCGTCCCCAGTCTGGACATCAAAGTTCGACACACCCAGATGCCCTGATGATGTTAAAAACATCACACTGCCTCCCAGGAAAGGGTCGAATCGAATCACGCCGTCGATAAACTCCTGCATCCCCGATTCAACTGATACGTATGCCCAGGGAAGGTCACCATTCTGGACACCCATCCCTATCTCCTGTATCCACCCAAAGAACCAATCTCTGAGGCTACCGGGATGCTTCGATCTCATTGGGCCTGGGGTCGACAGGATCTCGATGTGCGAGATACTGCAGCCTCTCAGTAAGAGTTCGCGAGATCTTGAGTACGCGAGTAGCTGAAGGTCAACCTTGCTGTTGCCGCTGGCTCTTGAACTGAGCTGACTCGCTGCCCACCTCCTCATGGGAAACTTCGCAGGGACCTGAAGATCCATCACCCACGAGGGCAGCGAGCTCTGATATCGCAGGGGCGGAAGGCTCTCAAGATATTTGAGTGAGCCAGAAAGGTGGATTGTGTACCTGGCAAACTCTTCGTAGACGCGAGAAGGGGACAGAGAGTAGTTGACAGGCAACGGGGTGATTCCGGGTTCGAGCTTTTGTATGAGCGGCAAGAAGGCATACACCTTGTCACGGGGGTCCCTCGCCCGATGTGTGCGGGCACATTCCACGAACCCTGAAAAGATATCGAAGGGGGCTGAGGTTATTCTCCGGCCCTGACGAGCTGCTGCCGCATTCTTGAAAGCGACCCAAGTGGCTATTCGCAATGACGCCGGTAGAGAGCTGCCTTTCACAGACTGGATTGCGCGTAGACTCCACATCCAATAAGAAGCAAACGCCGCCCAGGAGCAGTAATCACGACCCGCGACTAGCACTGAGTGCTTGGCGAGCAAATGCTCCTGGATGGTCCACATACGGGAGAACCATTCGTTGCGGCTGATGACACTCATGACCTCAGCATCAGCATGGCTTCCGGGATCTATATATTGCGTTAGCTAAGGCTTGAGCTTTGGTCTTCGGGAACAGCCTACAGAACCGATGCCAGAACCAGTTCGAGACGGAGTAGAGAAGATTCCATTTTCGAACCTGATCTCCAACCCTCGGCCCGAATGATCGGAGGGCATACAAAGGGGAGGAGATGAATGGGTGGAAGTAAGTCGCCTTCTGAAATACGGAGGCTATGTCTTTGCTGCCAGGACCGAGCCAGATGAGAACTCTCGAAGCAGACTCATAAATGTCTCCCATTAACGGGACCTGCCTGCTCTTCTCGGCATTTGAGCTCTGATTGATACACAGAGCATCGATCCAAAGAGTCCTAGACTTATTCTTCAGTCGAAGATAGCGCAAGGCGGACTCGCAGTTTGGCGTGACGCGTAGAAGCTTGCCATCGCAGTACACACGTCGATCGCCCGTGACAGGCCCCCACACGTACGACAAGGCTTCATACCGAACTCTGCCCAGGCCGTTGAGTGAGACACGCTTCAAAGCTAGTCGAAGCGGGTCATTGAAGTTGTCTGCTGGCTCAAGAACCGCGACCCGGGTCTCCCGGGAGCTCAACAGTGGCCGATATTCGTATGTCAGCTTGGTCTGAGCCTTGCGAGATCGTTTGATGCCATAGTCAGGTTGACTGGAGTAACGGCAGATGATAGGGACAATCGCCCATCGCTTTGACGCGCTTATGTCAAGCCATCTTCGTCTTGGCAAGAAGAAAGACAGCTGCATGCTTCTGCAGCCCACCACGTCGACGCGTCTCGCTTGTGTGGAGAGTTGGCGAGGTGTACAAAACCAGGATCTCACGTGCTTCTGGAGTTTGTGGGGCAGTTTTACCCAATGGAAGTCCAACGATAACTGAGCGTGATAAGACACTTGTGTCGTAACAAAAGTACTTAAGAGACCGGTTAATTAGCTCCAAATATCAAGTCTCTCAGTAGCAAACAAAGTATCGTAATGTTTTCAGTGAAGGCGTTCTTTCACATTCCACAACCGCGTCTTCAAAAGAACGCGCGACCTGTTGATAGAGCAACACGAGACTTCGTTATTGAGATCCAAGGTCGAATAGATGCTTCAGCGTAGTGAGAAATCGCAATCCTATAGTGGCTTTTATCGCAAACAACTAATTTGTCATGTGTTGTTAACCGACGTCCTGGCTCAGCGGACTTCGTGGTTGCATAGCGGCCTGATCTCAACAAGGGCATTAAACCTAAGCATTTTACGCACATCGGGCGGGTAAATTGAGGATTCAAATCGCTGTAGTATGAAAAAAAAGAAAAAAAGAAAAAAACTCATTAAACATTACGAGTCTCTAATATATGGGGTAAACCAGCTCAACACGCACAATATGGCGTTGTTTCTCTCATGCGAGGGGCATCAGTAACGTACCCTACATTCCCGCTCAATGAACCCCGTCGTCTAGGTTTTTCGCACCTCGACCGGAAAAAAGAAAAAGAAAAAGCAGATCGCTTGAAATGTCCCTCAATTCATTTTTGATAGTTGCATTGGTGACGAACTTGCATTTTTCGGTGCTATTTGAGGGTAGTTTGAGTTGGCCATCCATCTAGCTGGATTGGGAATCTTCGTCCAACTCGACTGACGGTTAGATCGGGTTGTGTCTTCTGTGGTGTAGCCTCAGACTTTCATTTGTTTTGTTTATGAGGATGTGATCTTGAATAACCAGTGGGTAAATGTCTAATGACAGGAAAGCATGTATTCGCTTGTCCTTTGGTCCTCTGAAATTGCTGGCTGCTGAGTCTTGCCACACGCGTTGTGGTAGGATGCCCAAAGAGGCTGCCCCAATGATTTCAACTGCCCAGTACCAAATTTCGCTAGCCGATATTCCCGAACTGGGCTGAAGTATGGCCACCATGGCATGATTACTACTGTAAGGTGGACCGAAAGGTTGCATCTCAGATTGATGAAACACCACCATCCACACTGGTGAGTTGCCAGACCATAAACATTCATAGAACCAAAGGTCTCTAGTATCGTGAAACTTTGAAAATTGTTCAACATTAATTCCCAAGTGTATTTATGACAATAATACGCCGATTTGGGTGAACATGAGTGCCTATCGGAGGAATACATGAGTCGACGATGAAAAGACAATGATACATTACTGCAGCTCATGACAGCCTTGACGAGAGCAAACGAGAGCCCCCAATTAGACTTAGAAGCTGAAAGAGCGATCCCTTTTCTTCAGGCTTGAAGGGGAAATGAAGGAATGGATTGTTTTGTGAGCGAACATGGATTTGAGTTGAGATTTTCACACTGGCAGGTGATGAGGAATCAGTTGTGTTTTTGGACCATGTAACTCGGAAATCGCCGACACGGAGACGGGTGCCCAGGATCGAAAACGACCAAGAGAGACACGGATGCATATTCTTTACCCAACCCACGGGTCGACCTGATCCTATTTTCGGTAAAGGTGGGTGGATCATCACGAACACAGAGCCACCAAAGAGAACTTGACAGCAATCGACATGGATAAGGCAACGAACGACCTTATTCCGTCGGCATATCGGTATCTTGTTCCCAGGTTTGCGGCACGCTCATGTCTGCTTGCTAGTGGCGCTGCCGCCAACATTGAATCTGGGCTCCAAAGCCACTAACGCTCATATCATATTGACAATGTGTAGACTCTAGAATTGACGCATCGTCAAATATTTCGGCAAGACGTGTTCAAGTTTCCGAAAATTGCTCGGCTCACACGTGTGCTCGTGCTAGACTGTGCCGTCTGTTTAAACAGCACATTCTGGGGAAGACCTTCCCCGGATCAGAAGCCCCATGTGGCCAATCACGAGCTGGTTGGCTCAGAGATGGTTCCCGACTTGCCGATGGAACGGCTTCCAAATGTGGCGTACGGGCGGAGAAATCGGGGCAATGATCCGTGGTAGAGACAGCGATTCGTGGAGGAATAGGGATCGCCATGCGGGGAAGCGAGCTTAAGGACAGGGGAGGGCCAAGGATGCTGTGCATCTGATACTCAAATTCTCGACGTGCAACTTTTGGACTTGGGTTCTGTATTATCTAGGAAAGCAAAAGAGCTCCTCCAGCTCCGATACTAGCAGGCTATAGCAACTTGATGCATTCGTCAATTATCTCCTTCTCATGCTCTCAAATTTCTTCCATTATCCTTCTCCCATGCCGGCACTTGGCCTACCTTGAATTAAGCTGACGGGGACTTTTGTGCTCGCACTTGGCGAGCAGGGGTCCGCATCCCAGAATGAAACGGCAACGCGGGCCGGCAACGAGTTAGGCAATTGAAGCGGTTCGTCGTTTCTGCACCACGCAGCGGGAGCCTTTATCTCCCGCGCCTAAGTTAGCGGCTTGCAAGGCTTGCAAGGCACGGTGGTTCGACAGGTCCCGGCTGGTCGCGTAGTCGGCCGATGAAGCCTCCCACCTCTTGAGTCTAATATCGACAAGGACGGGCCACGGAGCCGGGCAGCCAAGATTAAGCGCCAGAGCCAAACGGTGCCACACGATCTGGAAACCCTTTCCTCTTTGGCGTGTGGGCCCTTTTCTGACTGAGACTCGATGTGTCTCTGCTTTGCAGCTGACTCGCCTTGCAGCAGCCAATCACTAGACCCAACACACCCTGGGATTCGGCCCTACCTAACCTGATCTCTCCATCGGCTACCGCTGTGACACTGAGTCCTCAATTGGGGTCGAATTTGGGGCAGTTTCCCATCATGCGAGCCAGTACACAGGCCCTACGGCAGACGCGACGGGGGACTAGGATGGGATAGGGGGCTTGGCCGCGAGTCTCGACCAGGAGGATGCGGCATAGCACAGCACATGGTCGGAAACTCGTCCGTCGATCCGTGAGAGCGGCATGTGGCGTCCCTAATCTGTTCTCGGGGACCCCCAAAAAGCAATTGGCCTTGTGAGATCTTGGTGGTGAGCCGGATCTGCAGACCGCGTTCCACCCGTGAGACACGAGCCAAACACCATCATCCCAACTTTTTTCTTTTCATCTTTTGACAGCTGGGATTGCTATATATTCCCCATCCTCCGTTCGTGGTGGAGCAGTCAGGATCAGAGCACTTTACCTCCTCATCCATTGAACCACATCCAGTTCCACGCTCCCAGGGTTCATCGCAAAACAATCGTCACCATGGGGTCCTCCTCCATCCACAGCGACAGGCACGACGAGAAGAAAGACGTGCGTTGATATCGCCGACGCGCCGGGGCTCATAACTTTGCTGACGCGTGAATCACAGTATGGTGCTCAGGTTGCTGTCACCAAGACAGCCATTGGAGATGAAGCCTTCCAGCAGGCCATGATCAAGGAGCCGCCGCCCAAGATCGCGGCTCCCATCCTCATCTTTGCCAGTATGGTCGCCTTCTGCTGCTCCACCGCCAACGGTTACGATGGCTCGCTCTTCGGAACTCTGCTCTCCAACAAAGCCTTCAAGAAATTCTTCGAGGTCTCCAACGCCGGCATTGAAACAGGTTGGTCCAACCGACCGTCTTGAGACGACCGCAGAGAACTGGCAATTAACTAGAGTTTCACAGGTATCGTCACCTCCATGTACCAGATCGGCTCCGTCGTCGCCATCCCCTTCGTCGGTCCCGCCATCGACACCTGGGGCCGAAGAATGGGAATGACCATCGGCTCCTCCATCATCATCATCGGAGTCATTATCCAGCTCTGCACCATCCTCAACAACAGCGTCGACCAGTTCATGGCTGGTCGCTTCTTCCTGGGTTTTGGTGTCAGTATCGCTGCCGCTGCCGGTCCCGTCTACGTCGTTGAAGTCTCGCACCCCGCCCACCGTGGTGTCATTACCGGTCTCTACAACGTCATGTGGCCCGTAGGAGCTATTGTTGCTAGCGGTGCTGCTCGAGGCGGTCTTGAATACAGCGGCAACACTTCTTGGATGATTCCCGTCGGTCTCCAGCTCATGTTCCCCTGCGTCATCGCTTTCGGCGCTCTCTGGCTTCCCGAGTCCCCTCGATGGCTGTACACCCGTGGAAAGAAGCAGCAGGCCACAGAGAACCTAATCAAGCTCCATGGACATGGAAACCCCGAGAGTGAATGGGTCAAGCTTCAGCTTACAGAGTACGAGGAGCATCTTGAGATGGACGGCACTGACAAGAAGTGGTGGGACTACCGCGCCCTGTTCCGAACCCGTGCCTCTATCTACCGACTCACTTGTAACTGTCTTGTGTCGCTATTTGGACAGTGGGCTGGCAACAGTAAGTTTGGCTGTACTTTCTAGTCTGCATATTGGATGCTAACCGATATCGTAGACATTGTCTCCTACTACTTGAGTGCTTTCCTCGACACGGCTGGCATTAAGGGCGAAAAGCCTCAAACCAATGTCGCTCTTGGTATGAACGCCATCCAGATCGTCTTTGCCGCCGTTGGTGCCAGTATCACCGATACTGTCGGTCGTCGTCCCATGCTTCTGATCGTCAACGCCGTTTGCGGTCTCTGCTGGGTTGGCGTCACTGTTCCGGCCTCGATTGGAAACATCACCGACATCGACTCCGAGGAGCAGCAGGCTGCAGTCTCTCCGTCAGTCAGTAAGGCTGTTCTGGCCTGGGTCTACATCTTCCAGATTTGCTACTCGGTCGGTTGGACTCCCCTTCAGGCCCTCTACCCCGTCGAGGTCCTCAGCTATGAGATCCGAGCCAAGGGAATGGCCTTCAGCTCCCTTTTCACCTCAGCAGGTATGACAGCCCAAACATATTCCCATAGGCAGAGATTGCATTGTGCTAATATTTGACTTCAACACAGCTATGCTTGTTATGCAGTTTGGTATTCCCGTTGCTCTCAAGAACATTGCCTGGAAGACATACATCGTCTTCTGCATCTGGTGTTTCATCCAGTCCGGCATTCTGTATCTCCTTGTACCTGAGACCAAGAACAGAACCGTAAGTCACTGCATTCTCAACTTTCGGACTCGGCTAACCATGTGCGCCACACAGCTCGAGGAACTGGACCACATCTTCTCATCCAAGAGCCCCGTCAGGACATCGAGACAGAAGAAGGTATACAAAGTCGACGAGCATTCCAATGTTATCAATATCGATGACGCGGGCGCAAACAATTTCGACGCATAAGTTCACAGCATTTGTTTCGGTCTATTGATCGTCACATCACTTACAGGACACCATATACCACCTTCCCGTTCTACCACCTCAGATTGGAATAATGGCAGGGGATGCCAGCAAGTTGTAGTTAGGCAGAGGATCTCTTATTAGTTGGTTGTAATACATTCATTGGTGCAAACGTCAATTTGCTCGTGCCCTTTCTTTCAGATTACGATTGATGAGCAACTACCGAATAGCTGGACGTAGGCTTTACAGAATCCTGTAGCCATGGAGTGACTTGCTTGACAGGTAGATCTGGTCATGGTGCAAGTATTGTTAAAGCAGGATTGAGCTTATCGTCTTGCGATGCGATGTTGGGTGTTTGCAGCATCTGGGCTCGTATTGATCGCGTATTGGCACGTAAAATAATGGCTCTAAACGCTATCGAAATGACTAGAGTGACTCTTCATGTGCGCTCAAGAACCCAGTCCCCACAGACTCAGTACGGAGGGACCGAAGTTTCTCGGCAGGCGAGGACGCCCATGTGATCCGCCACGGAGAAGGGTAAGATCCCGGGGTGCCCCCGGTTCGAGCGCTGTGCTTTCGCCGCATAGATATGGTCGCAACGAGACGCAAGCTGTTGAATGAAGTAGCCCGCTGTCAAAGGAACATAGTCGCTAAAGTCGTGCCCAAGCTTGTATTGGCATGTTTCCATCTTGATGTACTCGTAATCGCGATCGTGCACGACTTGGCGCCCCTTCTCCTGGACTGCCAAATTCCCATCCGCATTCCGATCGATTAGCCAGATGCAAAAGTCTGCATCATCAGAGTATTTGCCATCCTTAATACACATAGAAACAAGCTCGGCGGCAAAGGCTTGAGGAGATGATCCACTCATCATATGAATGTGGTTGTCGGGAAAGTTGAAGTTCCAAGTAGGATCAAATTCCACCGCGATCTGATAGAATGGCTTATGATCTTTGTAGAAGTATGTGAAAGGAAAGAGATCGGATCTAGAAGCCATATAGTTCCAGTCTCCTGGTCTGATGCAAAAAATGTCTTGGCTGGGAAGTCTCAGGGCTGCCCACTTCCCATTCAGCTCAATGGATGTCCCTGAAAGCTCGTAAGGGGGAGAATAGGATGTGTCGAATATGTCCAGATTGGTAATAGAACTCCGACCATTCTCGACACCTCGAGGGTGACCAAGGTTTACCTCACCCCATCCACATCTTTCGCAGTGGCCCACCATCACCTCTCTCGACTCGCGGCACGCAGTCCAGAGCCCGGTATCCCACATGTAGGCAGATCGGTTCCCAATAGTCGCGCTATAAGAAGTTGAGCCGGGAAGGTCCTGGTAGGAAGCCACGTCTGAATCCAGAGAGTAAGAACACAACAAAGCAGGGGATAGGTCCAGTTTGTTGTCGCCGGACTTGAGAAAGTAGTGTAGGCCATTTCGATTGTCATCATAATGGCGAACCGCAAGCTTCCAGATGTGCAATCTCAGCTCACTCGGTAGCTTCGGAAAATAGCGAAAGGTTGATAAAGCCATCTCGATAGTTGAGCGGGAGCGATGAGAAAGTTGGACAATGGCTTGGCTGAACAGTGGCCGATACCATACTTTAAAGAAGAGACGGAGAAGAAGCCAGAAGGCTGAACGGTAAATTGGCGCCCGGCATGGATTTTATAGCGGCCACTAAAAGTCAAATTTGGCGTTTAGAATAGCGTGTTCAGGTTTGACTGGCGCATGGCTCCATATCTGCGTGTGGATGCATGTCAAAAGGCTACTTCGACCTGTGCACAAGGCGTCGGTAGCAACAACATACCCTGCCTATGCTAGCCCACAGACATGCAGAGAGAAAATACCATGCTATTCTAGGAACAGAAACTCAGCATTCGGGGTCTTTTATTAGTTAGTTAGTTAGTAACTTCTCCTGCCGAAGGTAGGGAGGCCAACCACAAGACCAAAGAACACAGTTTTAACTTTTCAGCAGAACCTCACCAAACCTAATACTGCAAGCACAACAACCTCATGGGGTCACTTATGAGTCACAGTCTGCTGCAGATAGCAGCAAGCGAGTTCTACGGAACCGTGGACGTAGCCTGATTTAAGGAGAAAAATCACTTTACAAAAATAGACTAGTGATCTGGGCTACATATTCCAACGCTAGCAGAGAATTATCCGACCCATGAGGAATTAATTATCCAAAATTTCCTTGACTTCGTAATTCTTGTTGGCGTAGAGAAACCAGAGACACGCGGTCAAAATA
Organism: Fusarium decemcellulare; assembly: GCA_013266205.1. Lineage (NCBI taxonomy): Eukaryota > Fungi > Ascomycota > Sordariomycetes > Hypocreales > Nectriaceae > Fusarium > Fusarium decemcellulare. The sequence continues at coordinate 99,954 of JAAGWO010000084.1, forward strand.
GCGATGCCACCAAGGACAGCAGAGGCGTAGTTCATCTGATCAGCGACAGCGGGCAAGTAATAAGGGAAGCAGTAGAACACAAGAGAAACTGCTGTCCAAGCTAGCATGCCGATATTCGCAACAAACCCAAGTTTTGGGTACCAAAAAGGGCCGTGCTGAAAGTTGGATCGACCTTGGATGAGAACCAGAACAACAGGGATGCTGTAGCTGATGTACTGCAGTAAGATACCCGTAGAGATGAGCGAGTTGAAAGCCAAGTCGGAACCTAGATAGAGGCATCCAAAGATGGCGGTTCCAGAAGCCGAGAAGATCAGTGACCAAAGAGGAGTATGTAGCGGCGCAGGGGCCAGTTTGCTGAGATGTCGGTGAAGTGGAAATCCGGCCTCGCGACTGATTGTCCAGGCAAGGCGAGACTGCCAAGTCTGGATAGACCAGACTGCGCCGGCCGTGGTAATGAGGACAGGGATCCAAAGACCAACGGCGGCAGCCTTGCTATTTGTAATGCGATAGAAGAGAGCGAGAGCGGAGTTATCGGCAGCCCCGTCAATGTTTGTGACGTTGAGTAGAACCGAGGTAACAACGAGAAGACCAGAGCAAAAACCGACAATAATCGTCCATATCAATGCTTTAGGGATGTCAGTGCTCGGTGAAGGCATCTCTTCTGCAAGATGGGTGGCCACGTCCAGACAGGAAAAGCTCCAGTTGGCCCCATTCATACCAATGATGAACGCGATGCCCTTCTGCCATCCGGAAACATTGACTGACGTAACGAAGAAGTCTTTGGCCGACATGTGCGCATCAGACATGGCAAACAGTGTGATGAAGATGACAGCGATGGTCATACAGCTGAAGAGCAGCATGACCTTGGAAATCTTGGGGAGTGCATGCTCAAAGCTGGCGCAAAAGACGGTCAAAATGTTGAGAAGCTGAAATCCGACGAAACCCATCCATCGCTTGTAGACAAAGCTGGGGTTCAGGAGCGAGATGATGGCGCAAGCACCCGTGGGTACAGATAGACAGGCCGAGGAACCCGTCGCGACGGCGGCCAACCAGCTAATAACAGCAGTGATATACGAGAGACCGCGTCGATAACGGGGAGAAGCGAGTCGGTTCACCCATATATACTGGCCACCGGGATGCGGCATCGCCGAAGCAAGTTCAGCGAGAGTCGTGGCGGTTGCTAGGCCGACAAGGGCCATGATCAGGAAGCCCCAGAAGAATAGAGGCGAGCCGCCCATGGGCAATGTGCTGCCGAGGACGAGAAGAAGGCCGACAGCGGTGTTGGTGGTTCCGTAGCCGATGCCGAGTGCGGACAGGGTCGTGAATGGCTTCACTGATTGGACAGTGACGTCTCCTTGCCGGACGGACCCAGTTTCAGTGGCCTCGTTGTCGGTTTTCTCAGTCATCGTCGGAGCCTTGTTTGTTTCTTCAGACATGGAAGTATGATGATGTGATGCTCGTGAATTCATCCTTGCGGAAGCCAACGACAAGGCGATGCTGCTATCAAGGTGTTATTGATGTTTGCCGTAGCTGTTGCGGGGAAGTTGGAGACAACCGAATGCATCAATGGATCGGAACAATTAATAGAAGTAGGACCCGTGTCTCGGAGCTCGAGTCCCACGTCTTTATCGTGATACCTTCAACCCATATCAGATTGGGCAGTGCGTTGCGAATCAGTGGTCACCGGTTGGTCGAGCTAAGTCGAATCGGGAAGGTTTGTGCGAGCCTCCTTGGATCTCGCCTCTGGGCCAAGACAGGGAATTTTGTGGTACTGATTAGATAGCTTCATTGCGAGCAATAGCCACAGCGAGTGGGCTTTGTCTTGATAAACAGAGTGAAAGCAAAGGAATGTTAGAGACGGGGAAATTTATGCCACTCGGTGTTGGTCCTCGTCGCTTGATGCAGTATATCAAACTTAAGCTCAAATGTCCTCTCTGTCAATTTATTGCAGCATGCACAATTACCTGGCTAGACCAATCTAAGCCGGGCCCGGAGCATCGGGCTGGTGGTCTCCGCCGTTATCTGGGGAGAGGCGGGGAAGAAGGTGGGGAAAGATACGCAGAACGCTCCGGTTATCGAGAGCTGGAGGTCTCACTCGTGATCCTTGCACAAGCTCAACACTCCATACTTTCATTTTATTTTCTCACCGTACTCTGTTGGATTACCCCAAGTGGTCGTATCAGCAATTGGGCACGTTATCTGTGCGGGCCTCTCAAGCTCAAATGCGTTCCTCATCAAGAGCATTCCATCTCAAGTCACGGAACGGGTGTCTCAGATGTAAAACAAGAAAGGTAAGTACGCAGCTGCCTTGAAATAGTAGCATCAACTGATCATTCAGATCAAATGCGACGAAAAGAAGCCGGCATGTGGCCGTTGCGAGGCCCGCGGCATTCAATGCCCTGGCTATGCACTCAATGTGCGTTGGTCGCAAAAGCATGAGATGCGAACCGAGAGACTGGCCCAGAACGCGGCTCAAAGCCCACAAGTGAGAACCCCTTCAAGAACGCCGCGAAACGGGGACGAAGCCTTGTTGGCTCACCGTATGGAACGATTTGGCGAGGATGAGCAGCAGGAGCTCGACTCATGGTTGAACTCACCCTCGCAATGGGATTACATGATGCCTCCGGACCCAATTGGCATGGTCGATGCTGCTCCTGTATTGCTTCTAAATGAAGAGCCTACAGAGTCTGTTGGTTCTGCTTGGGAGTGCTCTGACTTGGCTAGTGGAATGGCCTGGACCGTCGCTGAGGACAGTCTATCGTCATCCTTCGGTACACCATCGAGAGGCCTGGACGACCTCTTAAACAGCAGCGGCGGTGTACAAAGCCCTATGATACCAGTTCCACAGGTGGTTCGAGTCCAAGAAGAAACTCGATCATCTCTCACACCCACAGAACCTTCATCTCAGGTGCTGATGGAGTCTCGTCAACAATCTGGCCATGACTTGCCTCGCGGGTTGTTCAACATTCCCACGGCTCTTTCTCAGTACTTCTTCCGTGAAGTTATATCTCTCTACTGTGCTTGGGATAGCAAATCCAACGTTATGCGCAGCATTGTGGAAAGCATGTGGCAGTCTTCGGGTGCTCTTCACCATACCATCCAAAGCATGGCAGCCGCCTGCTTATCAGAAGACTTTCCCCATCTATTATCAGTCGCGCGTCAAGAACACGCCCATGCCCTTGAACTTATAAAGACCAAGGTTACATCATCTACACAGAAGCAGGCCATGGTGCTCGCAGCTACGTTCCTCGGCCACACGTCAAGTTGGCTTAGCCCGCACAACCTTGCCACAGGCATGTTTAAGGCGAGCTGCGACATGCTTGACGACATGGCTGCTGGGACTGAAATTGATACAAGTCTTTCTTTCTTTAATGACACTATGGACTACTGGGCTATGCTGCTTGCATACCTGACAGATAGCCAGCAGTTGGGCGACTATCGCCGAAACTCTCGTACAGGCCCAACGGTACAAACAAGGTTGCTTGAACCACACCCTTATTGTGGTATCTCCCATGAAATGATCAAAGTCCTCAGAGACACTGGAATCCTGATCTTCCGATACCGAAAACATATGTCGACGGTCAAATTCATGACTGAGAAGGATGTGGATGTCTTCAGAGTCGCACTACGTGAAGCAAGACGGCTTGAGCGTATTCTCCTGGCGCATCGCCCTCCGGACTTGTCCCAGGTCAAGGACCCTGGAGATCCGAAAACGCCCCTGAAGCACCTGGAGCTTATGGATGAGGCGTATCAATACACGGGGCTTTTGCAACTCTATCATGTCTTCCCCGACCTCCTCAATGAACGATATGCTCCTTGGGATAAGAATAACATTCTACGACCGCTTCCGGCAGACAAGACTCCCACAGTTGAGGAAAGACAATTTTGGCTGACAAAGCTGGCCATGCACATTCTCGCCATATTGAGAGATATTCCGTTCGAGTCTCGCACCCGCAGCGCTCAGCCTTTCATCATGGTTGCTGTGTCGAGCGAGCTGAGACGCAACCTTCAGCACCTTCAGGCGCCGGGATCTAGCTCTGCTGAAATCGATTTACCAATTATCGATCAAGCATCGATTGAAGTGGCTCGAGCACGCAAGTTTCTGGGCTCTCGGCTGGCAGCCTATACACATATCCTTCCCCTCCGAAAGAGTCGAGTCATTTTTGAACTAATCAATCATGTTTGGGCGGCACTGGATGCCGGGGAGCAGGATGTTTACTGGTTGGACGTGGCATATGAGAAGAATTTGGGTACCATGATGGGATGAAACAAGCTGGGGGAAATTGGCATTTTGATGTATGATTAACCTATTTCGAAGAGGCCATGGTTAGAGCTTTGTAATCTTGGCACCCCCTGGAAGAGCCAATTTGGCAAACTTGACCAGTGTTGCATCAGAGGTCAATTGTCCTTTCAGACGATCCTCAGTGATAAGGAAAGACTGCGGAAACCAATCGCTCACGTCCTCGTCAAGCATCATCTTGACCAAGGCTTCACCCGTTAGCCAGCACTTGTCCATTCCATATCCATTGAAACCGGCAGCAATCCACTGCCCGTCGTCATCAGAGTTGCCGGTGATACGATTTGGCACCTTGCCGACGATCGGTAGTCCATCAGCAGTATGGCCTTGGATGCCAGACCATATCGTCTCGATCTCCGACGTCGATTGTGAGCCCCAACCCTTAAGGAAGAATTTTGGTAGGACTGTCGAGAGAGCCTGCTTAGCTTCATCAGGCACGTACGTGTCGTCTGAAGTCAGAATGTCTTTCATAAGAGCTGTTTCGTTCCCAATCCAAACTCTCCCCGTCAAGGCGTTCTGTTGCAGGTAGTACAGACCAGTTGTGTACAGTCCTGTCTGGACATCCAGCGTGGGTTTGTGAGACAAGCTCCAGGACCGGGATGCTCCTAAGTTCTCGAGGGCCGGTCCAGGCTTTTGAACCGACATTGTGCCACGGAATGGGTAGATCCCACCTGCCAGGCTGGGTAGCAAATGCGATGCGTGTCCGTTGGTGCAGTGAATAACCTTCTTTGCCCGGATGTTACCTCGAGGTGTTTTAATGATATAAGGATAATGAGTATCAGTAGTTGGCGAAAACTGAACTTGAATAACTGGCGTGTTGGCCTCGATAGCGAGACGACTTGGATATTCAGCTAGTAAACGCTCGTAGATTCCAGTCAAGAGACGGTATGGCCAGATAGCTCCTGCATCGTGCTCCACCGCGCCAGACGCGTCCTTGATATTCCACCTCTTCAATGCCTCGGTCAGCTCGATGATTCTATGCAGGGTACCAATCGCGATTTACATACCTCTGGCACATCATCTTTGTTGACAATGCGATGATAAGCTCCGTACTCGGGGACGTCTCTCTGAAAGTCCAGGACAGAACTTCTCGCCGTGGCCCAAGTCTCATCGTCACCAACAGCCATGACCTTACGGACATCTCTGATCTCACACTGATCTTGTACTTCCTTATCCATGTTCTTGACCATGTTCATCATGTGCTCGATATTGAGTATGCTGAAACGTGTAATCTGTTTTGCGGCTTCAACACCATGCTGCTTTGCTAGAGGACCATATGTATGGCCAGAAGCGGTAACCAGATGGCCGCCATTGCGCCCCGTGGCACCGCTCACGAGTGTTCGTGCTTCTAGGATCGTAATATGAGAGCCTTCAGCAGCTTTATGCTCTAGCAGTGTCTTCGTCACGCTGCACCCAGTGATTCCAGAACCAATGACGGCAAAGTCGGTACGCTCTGGAAGTGCTGGGGACTGAATAGATGCTACAGTCGGATGGACTGGAATTTGCCAGGCGGATATTGTTGGATTTGGGCGTGGTAAACCAGGGTCCTTCAGGATAGCTTTGGATACGTTGCCGAGGAATTGTGACATGGCTGGGTCTATGACACCACATGTTAGCTGTTTCATATTGCATTGGGCAGCGAAGCATACTGAGATAAGCCGTTAACTCATTATCGTTGACCGGCCCATGTTGGCTTGGATGGCGGAGTTTGCCGTTGGAAGCCATCTTCAGCACCAAGGATACCGAGGATCACCAATCCACTGATGTCATCCGTGAATTTATCAGCCGTCCTAGGACACACGCACACTAGAAACCGAGGCCGACTTCTTTAAAGAGCTGCCCGCACCCTGATATTGCTCAGCGTCGTTGGGATGTCTGATTTGATGTTCTAAGCTGGGGTCGCAGTGGGTGTCTCCGGATATCGTTCGGACTTGCCCCATTTGGAAGGAATGTGCGAGCGCGGGGGATTCGTGACGGTGTGGGACCAACCTCCCCCCTCAACAACTGTTAAACGAAGAGATTGCATGACCGCTCTTTACTGTTTTGTTTGTATTATATGTAGAGGAAAAACAGTAGTCAAAAACAAAGATCTTAGTTCAACAGCGAAAATGGCATATAGGTATCTACTCTCGTGAAGACTGTTGATTAAAAGACCCAGGAGATCAATATTTAGCAGGCACGACGGCCTTGACTGCTATCATACTACCCCTGTACCTAATTGCCCTTGTTACCGAGCATCACACCCGTGATCATCGCCAAAACGTTACAATGCTGCGTGCCAGGGGATCCATCTACAATCCAAGAGCATTCAGACTCCGTCGGCGATAGCGGCTATGGCCGGCTTCTGTAGCACAGCAGTGAGGTGGTTCAATCACGTGAAATGTCTCAGAACCGGCGCACACAAAAAAAAATAAGAGAAGATAAGAGCGCAAAATTTCCTGCACTCGCAACAACCGCCAAACTACGCAGCATTCCAAAAATGATCGACCACGACTCGGGCACAGCACAAAGACATCAAACTTATTTATCCATATCTTATCACGGGACCGAAATATCTTTCTCACCAATTGACTCAAACTCGTGCGTATTCCTAACCGACTCAACGCTTAGTAACTCTCTTAGTTTCATAGGGTCATTACAATTAAGCTATGAGGAAGTAATACATCAGCTAGGGAGACATGAACTATTCACAAATAGGTATTTCGGATCGGCTTCATACTATATAATACAGTGATATTGTTTGATATCACCATATTGCATAGTATGAAGCCGATTTAAAACGTCTGTTTGCATATTGTTAATATCCCTTTGTTGGTGTGTTGCTTCCCCATAGCTATAATTGTAATGACCCTTTGAAACTAAGATAGAAACAAAGAGAGATAGAGACAGAGATAGAGCAGGGAGCGTCCTGTTTATCTTGGGAATGGCCTTCCTTATCTGTCGCAATCAGGCTCGGGAGGCTGGTTATCTACATGTTGGCCACTTTGCATGATGTCTCGGATCTAGCTAGTCTAATTGGGCAAGTCTGTACGAGGGAAATTGACGGGTGTTGCACCCCACACTCTGTCATCTAATCATCACCAACCCCGCGTTCAGTGCTCTCAACCTTTGTATGTGCCTTGTGTCCAACGAACTATGGCAGATCCTCTCTAAACACATAATTGCACCTGAATCTGTCATATTTCTATTCTTTTTGAAAGCATTCCACGTCCTGACCATGGCCATCTACGTCACTAATCTTACCGAGGAGGATATTCCTGGGGCAGTGAAAGCCGTGCAGTAAGTTTTGCCGCTTGAAATGCATTAGATAGGGGTTTGGGATTGCATAGTCTCCCAATTTGTTCTCTTGTTTTGTGTCAAGATTAGTGTTACTTGACTACAACGGGCGCGAGTTGCAGCAGCCAGCTGACTTCTTTAGGCAAGCTTTTGTTGGTGATCCGTATAACGAATGGGTTTACGACCACAGCAATGTAAGCGATCTGATAATTGACATTTCAACATATTTATAACATTTCCCATATCCCCTATTATGTTTGCTTCATGCGCCGAGACAAAGCTATCCCCTGATATGACACTTGCCACCGAGACTAACTTGACAATCTCGTCAGTTTAATCATCAAAGAAACTCGGTGTCTCTCGGCATCAGAATGAGATGGGGGATGCGCAATGGGATTTTCCATGTTGCAAAAGAAGAAGGCAGCGATAAAGTGCTGGGTGTGGCCATGTGGTTACGTCCGCAACCAGCAGGTCAACCTTCAACGTGGAGTGACTGGATCGAAGGTTGGCGCCTTTACTTTGGCCAAGTCGGAATGAATCTGCTCTATGGCCGTGGAGGATTGAATGTCAAGGTAAAACTACACCCTCGCTCTAAAATATTATTGATCTGCCAAGATAACTAACTCGAGATTCTCACAGCGGTATTACATCTGGAAGGATGCTCAGGCAAAAGCTCAATCAGATATTTGGACGGACCCAAGGGGATATTACTTTCTCAACATCATGGTCGTCCTACCAGATGCTCAGGGAAAGGGGGTTGGTGCCAAGATGATGAAGGTCGTCACTGACCAGGCCGATGCTGAGAACATGAAGTGTTACCTGGAATCCAGTCGTGACGTCCCGAACGTTGCCATTTACGGGCGCTGGGGGTTCAAACTGCAGAAAGAGATGATTTGTGACGATGATGGGGATGCGATAAAACTATTTACTATGGTGAGAGAGCCTCATGCCGAACCCAGTGATGGGAGATGACGAGGGTACGGAGAGTCGTACACGATGGAACTATCATGATGTACTCATAGAAATCATTTCCTTGGACTACGGTTCGTCTGCTAAGAAGTAGACCACATGCGAGATTCGTTGAGGATACCAACCCCGTCCTGCCGAGAGCCTTAACCACGGGAACCCGTATCGGCTCCGAGAGTTCGCAGATCCGGCATCGCGGTACCGAGTCTTATCTTAAGCCTCCGAAGTGCGGGGTTGAGTTTGGATAGCATCGGCTCAGCCTGCCTTTATCAGCTAGCCGCGTGAGACCCGAGGTTTTGACAACCCCGCTTGGGGAATCAACTTCCTCTTTGCTGAAGCATCTTCCTCTTTCATGACCATTTCTGGACATTCCCCGACAACTCGACAATCTCGATAGCCCTATTAAATTGACGGTAGGTTGAGCCTAGTCTATGCTTTCAACTTGGTTCACACCTCCCATGACTGCCCGCCTTTCCACAACATTTTACTAACACTCCCAAGACATTTATAAGTTGGCCCATTAACTTACATCAAAATGGAAATCTATAAAGAAAAGGCCTCCTTGGCTCTCACCCACCGAGATGCCTCTCTAGCCAAGGTTGAGCCGAAGTTGGAGGGTATCCCTAGCGAGCTACCGCTCAACTCTCAGGGTCTACCTAAGGCAGTCTTGACACCCCGAGAAATCGAGATTACTGAGAAGTACTCCATTACAGAGCTGCTTTCTTTACTGCGCGAGCGCAAAATCACGGTTGAAGAAGTTACAAGAGCTTTCCTTCGGCGAGCTGCGTTGGCTCAGGCTGCCGTAAGCTTGACCCATCGTCCTTGATGAGAATCCATTTGATCCTAATGAGATATCTAGACAAACTGCGTTGTTGAACTTATGTGGGATGAAGCTATCACTCGCGCTCGGTATCTTGATTCCTTGCCTGAGCCTAAAGGAATGCTCTTTGGTCTCCCGATTTCCACCAAAGAGCATCACGGCATGGTTGGCAAAAATGTGACCACGCACGCGTCTTTTACGGCTTGGGTCGGCAAGGTCCATGGGTCTAATTTGCTATACGATACTTTGTATGATGAAGGTTGCGTGTTCTACGTGCGAACAACTCAACCGCAAACCATCATGCATTTGGAAACCATTAGCGTCATCTTTGGGCGAACCGTCAACCCTTATAACCGTAACCTGACATCCGGAGGAAGCAGTGGAGGTGAATCCGCTTTGCTCGGTCTGCGAGGAAGTCTTCTTGTGAGCCTAACTCTTCCTCCGTTCGCACAGTGTATAGCTCTAACGTGGACAGGGTGTTGGTGGTGATATTGGCGGTAGCATTCGGTGCCCGTCAGCTCACGTTGGTGTTTATGGTTTCAAGTACATTGCCCCGTAGCTCAACTTGAGCAATAGATGGAGTGCTAATCATCCTTATCCAGGCCAACTCTGAAGCGCATCTCGGTAATGGGTGGGCGAGCACCCATGGCTGGCAAAGAAACGATTGCTTCGACACCAGGTCCAATGACTGTTGACCGTGAGGCTCTCGAGCTATTCATGAAAGCTGCCTTGTCGTCAAAGCCATGGCGAATCGACCCGTCTCTAACAGTTAAGGAATGGACTCCCTATACCTTTAACAGACCTCTCAAGATTGCGGTCCAATGGTGGGATGGTGTCGTCCAGCCCCATCCGCCCATGACGAGGGCCTTGAGAGAGGTAGCGGACGCTTGCAAAAAGGCAGGCATGGAAGTTGTAGACTGGGATTGTGAGCCACTCTTCCACCGCAAGGGCTGGGAGATTCTCTCGGCGCTGTACTGGCCCGATGGGGGCGAGGAAGCTCTTGGCCTACTTGAAGCTACCGGCGAGCCCATCCTGCCGTTGACCAAGTTCATCATTCAAGAACAGCCGACGGTTAAGAACATGACCCAACATGAGCTTTGGAAGGTATGTATGGTCTGTCCCTTGATCGAACTAAAAATGCTGATGTGGTTTAAAGCTGTGCACGGCGCGTGACGATTACCGCGCTGCATATGCTCGCGCCTGGACATACACAGGCAACGAAGACGGAAGAGAGGTCGATGTTATTCTTTGCCCGCCCTCTTTTGGAGCCGCGACTCCCCATGATCAGTCGCGCTATTGGGGATACACGGCACACTGGAACCTCCTTGATTACCCGGCTGCTGTCTTCCCTGTCACGACGGTTGACCCTACCAAGGATCTCAAAGATACCGAGTATGTTCCAAAGAATGAAGAGGATAAGTTTGTGTACGAAATGTACAGCCCAGAGAAGTATACCGACGCTCCTGTTAGTCTGCAGGTTGTTGGTCGACGCCAGCACGATGAGAAGGTTCTCGCGGCACTCAAGGAGATTGAACGTGCCATGGGTAGAAAATAGAAGTTTGAGGCCAGATGCTGGTTGGTTAGAGCTTAGTCCCAATAGAATTCTACACTTTGATCTCGCCTCGTTCTCGCCTTTCGCTTTCGCGTTCGCTCTTCGCATCTCCAACACCACCCTGCGGCAATTTGCTGGGTCAGGATGTACGTCAGTTAATGAGCCACATGACGGGCAGTGCGTTGTGAGACTTGTGCTGATGACTAGGAGCTCCTAATTGAATCTTTGTAATATGGGCTTCTCCTGCGGATTATGTGCAACTCCGACCGTGCAGCAAAATTGCGTCGGACTTTGAAGCTACGGCTGACAAATGTCGTTTATCGGCCGGTACAGAATACGAGTAGATCTGGTGCACACACCAACCAGCCACATTTCTTTCATTTGCATCAGAGCTAACCGGAGTAGAATATGATGCAAAGGAGCTCACGGCCTAAAAATTCTTCCGGTGAAAATGCGGACTTTGAGGCTCATCCGCACGTCGACCGAACGAGGCGTATGATTCGGTGCAATCATTGGCCGCGCAGACTGTGCAGTCAGCTTGTCTCGACAGGACTCTCGGCATAACTACTGGTCCGCCCACCCAGAACTTCTATCTTCCACCTGAATGGTCAGTTTACAACACCATAACAACGTACGGCTGGAGGATAGGAGGGCAGTCATAAATCATGGACTATAAATATTCACTGATGGCTGGATGAATTTGTGAAGCCATTATTCGATTCAAGTAGATCAGCAGCAATTTACAACACCATGGCAGCAAAGCGAACAATTCTCATCACAGGATGCTCCGACGGAAGTCTTGGGTCAGCTCTAGCCATAGCCCTACAGAATCATGGCTGGCGCGTCCTTGCCTCTGCTCGCAATCTCTCCAAACTGTCCGCTGTCAAGGCAGCCGGCATTGAATGCGTGAAGATGGACGTTGGGTCTGATGAATCTATCTCTGCCGCCGTCGAGCACGTCAAGCAACTCACTGGCGGATCTCTGGATGGCCTCGTCAACAATGCTGGCACCGGTTACAGTATGCCCATCATCCATGTCGACCTCGACAAGACCCGCGATCTATTCGAACTCAACGTCTTCTCCGTTATCAGGGTCACGCAAGCATTTGTCCCTCTTCTCCTCAAGTCCAATAACAATCCCTTGCTCATCAACAACACTTCGGGGGCCGGTTTGCTGGGTTGTGGAGTGCCGTTCCAGGGAGCCTACGCCGCGTCCAAAGCAGCTGCTACAAGCCTGACTGAGAGTCTGCGCATTGAACTTGCTCCTTTTGGCATCCGAACCATCAATCTAGTGACTGGAGGCGTCCAGTCGACCTTTCACGCCAACTCACCAGATGCCAAGTTGCCTGCCGATTCCATATACAACATAGCCAAGGAAGCGATTGAGGAACCCATGTCGGGCAAAGAAGTCGGCATCAATAAGCCCCATGCAACTACATGGGCAAACCAGGTGGCCAAAGATCTGAGCCAGCGCAAGCCACCTTACATGATCTTCAGGGGAGCAAAAGCCGGCACGGCGAGACTCGCTACTCTGCTTCCGATCGGGACGGCGGATGGGACTATCAAGAAGATCGGTGGGATAGACGTCTTGGAGCGCAAGATTCAGGAGTTATCTCATCTTGCTGTTTATCCAGCTTCTACTACAACAAAGAACACAGTATCTTAATACATTATAGCATTATAACCAATGCTAATATAGTTGCCTAATACTTAACTTTTTAGCTGCGTAGCAGCAATATGTCACGCCTAGCTGTATAGT